>JAXCGZ010003863.1:0-50000 GCA_037179515.1 Halocaridina rubra
GAGCAAAGTAATCCCCCTATTTGTTTTCCTTTCTTGATGTCGGCTACCCCCCAATTAAAAGGGGAAACAGCCAAGGTATATGTATGTAATATATATATATATATATATATATATATATATATATATATATATAAATATATATATATATATATATATATATATATATATATATATATATATATATATATATATAAAGTTGGGGTTCTGTTTTGTTTTCGTCATTACTTTTCCTATTTACAGTTACTTAAAATTTCTAAAGGTCTTATCCGTCCCTGCTTAGAATACTGTTCACACATCTGTGATGCTTCTTCTTATACTTAAACCTTGATAGGGTTGAATCTAAAGCAGTCAGACTCATTAATGATCCTTCTCTTACTTCTAATCTGGATTCTCTCTCTCTTCGCCGTAAGGTATCATCCCTTTTTCTTTTCTATTGCTACTTCTTCCATAGCTGCTCTGATGAATTGGCAAGTTTTATCCCTCCCCCACTGCCAAGATCGCGTAACACTCGTCAAAGCGGCCTCATCTCACAGGTACTGTGTGGAGATTTGTAGCTCGTGGATTGGTCGGTGCAGTGACTGCTTCTTCCCATCTACTTCCAGATTCTGGAAATCTCTTCCTGCCTTCGTCTTTCATAATTCTGTTGACCTATCTTGCTTCAAAAAGCGGATCTATCGTCATCTAATGGCCTAATCCTCCATATCTCTAGGTCCCCTGTACTTCGACAATTTTTCTGTCTGTCGCTTTCCCTTGTGTAATATTACCTCATCTCTGCCTTGTCCTTAAACTTTTTCTTCTCCTTCATCTTGGTGCTTTCTCGTGCCCGGGCCTTTATTGATGAGGACAGTTTTTGCCTGTCCCGGTGTCACACTCATGAAATATATATATATATATATATATATATATATATATATATATATATATATATATATATATATATATATATATATATATATATATATATATATATATATATATATATATATATATATATATATATATATATATATATATATATATATATATATATATATATATATATATATATATATATATATATATATATATATATATATATATATATATTATTCATTTTACTTCAAAAATGCGAAATGGCAATGTATGCCTCTCTCTCTCTCTCTCTCTCTCTCTCTCTCTCTCTCTCTCTCTCTCTCTCTCTCTCTCTCTCTCTCTCTCTCTCTCTCTCTCTCAGCTCAAAAGTCAAAAGGCGCAATAAGCTTGTTTCTTCTTTCTTTACTTTCTTTTTTTTTTCTTTTCTTTTTTGACGATGATTAGATACAGTTTTAATCATAATTTGAGTGTTTATTTTTCTTACAAAACCTAGTGCCAGTTTCTCGTACATAGTAATATTTTCCGTTGGCATTCCTCTCTTTTCTTTCTCTTTTTTCCTCTTCTTCTTCTTCTTCTTCTTTTTCTTCTTCTTCTTCTTCTTCTTATTATTATTATTATTATTATTATTATTATTATTATTCTTATTATTATTATTATTATTATTATTATTATTATTATTATTATTATTATTATTATTATTATTATTATTATTATTATTATTATTATTATTGTTGTTGTTGTTGTTATTGTTGTTGTTGTTGTTTTTGTTTTTGTTGTTATTATTATTATTATTATTATTATTATTATTATTATTATTATTATTATTATTATTATTATTATTATTATTATTATTATTATTGTTGTTGTTATTATCGTTATTATTTTCTTTAGTTCTCGCAGTTTAGCTTCACATTCACAGTATATTCGTTTTTAATCATGTTTGCTTTTTATTCTTTTTTTTAATGGAAATCACCTATGAAATGCTCCTTATGCATATATTATAATAATATTATAATAAATCCCCCCCCCATCATTTTGCAATATTTACATAGTTTTAACATTTGTATCATATAAACTCCCGCATTAATAATCATTATAATTTGAAAATAACATCATTCCACTGAATTCAATGTCAATTTATTTAATGTGTAAGTAAATATAATTAATCTAATTTAATTTATTTAATGTGCAGAGGGGTAATGCGTTGTCACGCCTTGACTACGGTGGCGCTATTTGTAGCGACCTTTGTGACAACGATGCTGATTTCGTCAGCTACGGCGGGCAGACCAGACAGCAATGCTGATGCTCTGCAAGCCATGCATGATGCTGCACTGGCTGGCATGCTGGGCTCAGCAGAAGTACCCTATCCCTCACGACCCAATATCTTCAAGTCACCCGTAGAACTACGACAATATCTGGATGCCCTCAATGCTTATTACGCCATCGCAGGACGACCCAGGTGACTTAGTGGAACTAGAAGTTACCTTTGACGCTTATAGCTTTAGGCCTATGAAATACATATAATCCTGCTTTGAAATAACGGAAAACTAGTGTATTATCCATAACACATCGTATTCTTTCTGTAAACCCATGTGCAAATTAAAAAAAAAAGCTAGAACTAGAACTAATAACAGAACTTCCCACTTTTTGTACATCTATTTTTTCATTCTCCTCTTTTCAGATTTGGCAAAAGAGGGGACGCCCCATCCTACCACCGGGCTTCTCCTCCCTCCTCCTCTTCCTCTTCCTCCCATATGATGGACCTATACGACTACTGACGAAGAAGCCCTTGGAAAACCCGCCCCTCCGCTTTCTAACCTTGTCTCATCATTTCTGCACTCGCCTCGCTCTCCCCCCACAGCATAATAATTTCCTTCTTCAAAATATGTATTTTTCTTTCTTTTTTTCCTGCTTTGAGAGATGAGAGAACAATCGGTTAAAATTCTGGAGTAATATAGAAGGATTAAGAAAGAATTCTTTTAAAGGGGGGTTTACACGGTCACACGGTTCGTCGAACGCGGTTCGACAGACAAGTGTTTGAAGTGATGTTTGAACGTGTGAACGGGGTATTTGGTTGTCGAACACGTTTGTCGAACAACCAAATACCCCGTTCACACGTTCGAACATCACTTCAAACACTTGTCTGTCGAACCGTGTTCTACGAACCGTTTGACCGTAAGTCTGAATTAAAAAAAAAAAAGAAAAAATTTGTGAAAGAGAGAGTGAGAAACTTCACACATACATAGGTACTGAATATGTCTACTTTTCCAAGGTCTCTTAGAAGCAAATATATGTGATTAATATATGTTAATTTCTGTTATTCTACATAGTGTGCATCAATAAACGAATGTATACATATTTACAACTTAATTAAACAGAGATTCATATCTACTGATATAGGTTTTATTACTTATTACTTCTACTCAGTTGTATGTAATGTGCAAAACATATACATATGCATAAAATATAGTTTTTCTTTTCTTTAAATCAGAGCTTTTAATTATCGGAAAATAATTGTAGATGCAATATATATATATATATATATATATATATATATATATATATATATATATATATATATATATATATATATATATATAATTTTATTTCACCTCTTCGCATTTTTTACATCAGAACTTCAATTTTACTGTATCACATTCAAAAGCACACTTTTGCAGTCATTATATGTATACATCGTATGCTGTATAAGAATCTCAGTGTTACTACACAATATATAAAACCGTGAATTATAAACACATGAAATTTTTATTTATTTCTCTGTATGTATTACCACGGCATATCTGCATACATGAATCAATAAATTTAGTTGTATATGATATTATTTAAGTACCTTTGGCATATATGCATATATATATATATATATATATATATATATATATATATATATATATATATATAATATATATATATATATATATTAAACTGTTACTATATAGTGTAAAATGCTAGGAAAAGGCCCATTAAAAGAAAACCGCGTAGAAAATATATGAAGTATTGAACTTATTGATTTCGTGACCTAATCTGCTATAAGTTGCTCAGAGAACCTTCGAGAAGGTGACCAGATTAAGTCACGCAATAAATAAGTACTTTAAATGATTTGTATGTTGTTTTCTTTAATGGGTCTTTTCCCCACCATATATAGCATATACAACATTTATTGGCTAATAAGCTGTGCCCATTTTGCTTTAACTATAGTGGGCTATTGAGAAAAAACTGTTATAATAATAATAATAATAATAATAATAATAATAATAATAATAATAATAATAATAATAATAATAATAATAATAATAATAATAATAATAATAATAATAATAATAATAATATATAATAATAATAATAATAATAATAATAATAATAATAATAATAATAATAATAATAATAATAATAATAATAATAATAATAATAATAATAATAATAATAATAATAATGTTGTTGGTCCGGTTTTACCTCACGGACTCCATTTTCTACCAAGGGCTAGGACGGTTATCTTCTTGCGAAGGACTTGTTTTGGCAGATGTAATCCTTACCATGAGTGCATGCCCTTGCTAACCTCAGACCATGACGGGGCGCGAACCCTTGACCTGACGCCTCAGAGTCGCGGACGCTACCGCTTGAGCCACGGTGACTACAATAATAATAATATTAATAATAATAATAATAATAATTATTATTATTATTATTATTATTATTATTATTATTATTATTATTATTATTATTATTATTATCATTATTATTATTATTATTATTATTAGTATTATTATTATTATTATTATTATTATTATGTGCCCTGTGGTGGCGGGCACAACATCAAAGAAATAGTCCCAACGTATTATCTGTGTGTGTCGTAGGAGGCGCCTAGAAGTGGACGGGGCGAGGGGACTGGGAATCCCCCCTTGTATTAACCTCTTGTGAGACGTCAAAGAAGAAGGGGAGTAGAGGGGAGAGTAACTTCTCCCCCAAACTCTAGTCTTGGGGTGTCTAAATGTGCGTGGTTGTAGTACAATAGAGAGCAAAAGATGTGATATTGGATATATGATTGGTAAGAGGAGGATGGATGTATTGGCATTGTGTGAGACGAAGATGAAAGGAAAAGGAGAAGTGGCATTTGGTGATGTGACGGGTAGGGTGTCTGGGGTTGAAAGGGGAAGAGCGAGAGAAGGTGTGGCATTGTTGCTGAGTGAATGGATGGAAAATAAGCTAGTGGAATGGAAAGAAGTGTTATCTAGGCTGATGTGGGTAAAGGTTAGGATGGGTAGGGAATGTTGGGCTTTTGTTAGTGCGTATGGGCCAGGATGTGAGAGAAGTGAGGAAGAACGGAATGAATTCTGGAATGAGTTAACTAGGTGTGTGGATGGTCTGAAAAGAAGGAACTATGTAGTTGTGTTGCGTACTTGAATGTCAGAGTGGGTGTTGGAGAGGTAGAAGGTGTTGTAGGAAAGAATGGGATACCAGGTGGGAATGAGAGTGGCGAGAGACTGTTAGATATGTGTGTGGAGCAAGAGTTGTTGCTAGGTAATAGTTTTTTCAAGAAGTTAATAAATAAGTACACGTGGATGAGAGTGGCAAATGGAAGAGTGATAGAAAGAGCATTGATGGATTGTGTTGGTAGCAAAGAGGATGATTGGTAGAGTGAAAGATGTGCATGCATTTAGGGGTGTGGCTGCTGGGATGTCTGATCATTTTTTGGTTGAAGCAAAATTGGTAGTAGCAAAAGAGTGGGGAAATAGTGTGGGGGGGATGTAGAAGGGAAATAGTGAAGGTGGAAGAGTTGAAAAAGCCAGAGAAGAGACAGGTATATCAGGACAGGTTGAGAGTGGCATATGACAGGGTGAAAGAAAGAGAAGTTGGGGAGTTATTGGAGGAATGGGGGTTGATGAAAGAATGTTTTGTGGGACATGCAAGTGATGTGTGTGGAAAGAGGTTTGTTGGAGGTGGCATGAGGAGGGGCAGCGAGTGGTGGAATGTAGGGGTGAAAATGAAGGTGGAAGAGAAAAAGAGGGCTTTTGAGGAATGGCTGCAGTCTAAAAGTAGGGAGAAGTATGAAAGATATAGGGAGAAAAATGTGGAAACCAAGCGGAAGGTAGAGGAAGAGAAGAAGTTGCAAATGTTAGGTGGGGACAGGATTTTAGTAGGTCACATGAGGAGATTAAAAAGAAATTTTGGAAAGATGTAAAGAGAATAAGGAAGGTTGAATCGAGGATGAAGAGACAGTGAAAGATGTGAATGAACAGATGTTAAGAGGGAACGATGTAAGGAAAAGATGGGCAGAATAATTTGAGTGGTTGCTGAATGTTGAGGAAGATAGAGAGGCAGCTATAGTGGCAGTGAGGGGGTGTTCAAGTACCAGGAATGGGAGATGTAAATGAGAAAGAGATTACAAGAGAGGAGGTGAAAAGGGCATTGGACGAAACGAAAGCAGGTAAAGCACCTGGAATGGATGGTGTGAGAGCGGAGATGTTGAAAGAAGGGGGTGTGACTGCATTGGAATGGTTAGTGAGAGTGTTTAATATATGCTTTATGTTGTCAATGGTGCCAGTGGAATGGGTGATTGTTTGTATAGTGCCCCTATACAAAGGTAAGGGAGATGTGTATGAATGCAGTAATTTTAGAGGTATAAGTTTGTTGAGTGTTATAGGAAAAGTGTATGGTAGGATACTGATTGATGGAATTAGGGGTAAGGCAGAAAATGTGATTGCGGAAGTGCAGAGTTGTTTTGTGAGAGGTAGAGGTTGTATAGATCAGATTTTTATAGTTAGGCAGTTATGTGAGAAATATTTAGCAAAGGGTAGGGATGTGTATTTTGCATTTTTGGATATGGAGAAAGCGTATGATAGAGTTGATAGAGAGGCAATGTGGAATATTTTGAGGTTATTGGGATTGATGGTAGACAATTGCAAGTAGTAAAGAGTTTGTATGAGAGCAGAAGAGCTTGTGTTAGGGTAGGGAATGAAGTGAGTGAGTGGTTTCCAGTGAGTGTGGGACTGAGACAGGGATGTGTGATGTCACCATGGCTGTTCAATTTGTATATTGATGAAGTCGTAAGAGAGGTGAATGAGCGAGTGCATGCTTGAGGTTTGAGAATGGAAAATAGGAATGATAATGAGTGGGAGCTGAATCAGTTGTTGCTTGCAGATGATGCTTTGGTGGTGGCAGTTTCAGAGGAGAAGCTGTGTCAGTTAGTGTCAGAATTTGGAATGGTGTATGAGAGAAGGAAGTTGCGAGTGAATGTGGGAAAGAGTAAGGTTATGAGGTGTACAAGAAATGAGAATGGTGCTGGATTGAATGCTATGTTGAATGGAGAGACACTTGAGGAAGTTGATCAGTTTAAGTATTTAGGCTCGGTTATAGCTGCAAATGGTGGAGTGGAAGCAGATGTGTGTCACAGAGTGAATGAAGGATGTAGTGTTGGGTGCGTTGAGAGGAGTGATGAAGAATAGAGGGTTGGAAATGAATGTTAAGAAATGAATGTTAAGAAAGTTTTGTATGAGAAAGTGGTTGTGCCAACTGTGATGTATGGATCAGAGTTATGGAGTATGAAAGTAAGTGAGCGACGAAAACTAAATGTGTTTGAGATGAAATGCCTGAGGAGTATGATTGGTGTATCTCGGTTGGATAGGGCTAAGAATGAAGTGGTGAGAGCAAGAACGGTGTGAGGAGAGAATTGGCAGCCAGAGTAGATATGAATGTTAGGAGAGCCCTGAATGATAGGAGGATGGATGTGAGGGAAGCTAGGAATAGGAATGAGTAGCGAGCGATTGTGACGCAGCTCTGATGGGCATCTGCTGTTACCACGGGGCTGCATCTTACAGAGGTAGCCCTGTGGTAGGGGTAGTAGGGGAGTTGGCATTATGAAGCGACACAGGTTGTGGAAGAGCCAGGAGGATGGGTTGTAGCATTCCAGCAGTGCCATCTGAGCGGTCGCTAGCTCCCTCGTCATTGCCCATAGAGCAAAGTAAGCCCCATGATGATGATTATTATTATACGTACAAGTGAAATATTCCTTCCCTCATGTTTATAACGAACGGAAAATTTGTATTTTCAAAAGCAGAGACAATATTCTCAAGCCAAACGAAATGCTAGAAACTTTTCCACTGACATATGCATTAGCCGTCAATTCAGTTATGTATCTTTTCATGCATTTCATTCATGTATTCATAAGGTGTCATTACGTTTAAAAATGCGAAAAATGATCATTTAGGCGTCTGTATTGGTGTGATATAAAAATAAGAATAATGACAATGAAAAAAAAAGGAAAACAAGATGATTTTTTTCCCAACAGAAGAGTTCTATATTGTGATTTTGTTAAATCATTTTTAGAAGAGCAATCAACTCTAACATTCCTTAGACTAAAAAGAAAAAATATAAGACAAAATAAAAATGAAAGAAATTCTCATTTATTTTCGACATTCTTAATTAGGAATGAAAATGAAAAATATTGATATTTATTGTGATGCAATTATTATTCACACTGGAATCAGGTGAGATGACGAGTAATATTTTTTTCTCTCGCAAGGTAACTCTTACCAGTAATATATTAAAAAAAATGACAGTGATATGTTCAAGTTGACAGCTTTAAAAAGCTTGAACTAAAATGACAGTATGATGCACACCATATCTTAAAGTGGATATATCAGTATGCTGCACCCTGTCAACTCAGCCAGGTAAGTGAGTACAACACTGATAGTGTGAAGAAAATACTAGAATGTGCTTTTATGAGTTCGCATAATAATAATAATAATAATAATAATAATAATAATAATAATAATAATAATAATAATAATAATAATAATAATAATAATAATAATAATAGTAATAATAATAATTATTATTATTATTATCATTATTATTATTATTATTGTTATTATTATTATTATTATTATTATCATTATTATTATTATTATTACTATTATTATTATTATTATTATTATTATTATTACTATTATTAATAATAATAATAATAATAATAATAATAATAATAATAATAATAATAATAATAATAATAATAATAATAATAATAATAGTAATAATAATAATAATGATTAGTTATCTATTTTTTTTCTTTTTGAGCGCAATGCTGGGACAGGAAAATAAAACTGCCCTCTTCGGCCCGGATACCAAGAAAACATTCAAGTAAATAATAGCAGCTTAACGGTAATGCAGAAATATAATAATAATAATAATAATAATAATAATAATAATAATAATAATAATAATAATAATAATAATAATAATAATAATAATAATAATAATAATAATAATAATAATAATAATAATAATAATAATAATAAAAGACATGCTAAAGGAATAATAAAAGAAATGACGACTTATAATGATGATGAGAAAGAAAGCAGATTAAAAAAAAGAGCAGAAATATTCGTTGTAAATGTAGGCATTAAAAAAAAAAAAAAAAACTCGGAACTGAAGGAAAACTTAACCTCGAATTGTCCTGGTCAGTCCTACTTAGGTCCAAAAGACTTTCAGTTCTCTTATCGCAACAAGCGGCATGGGGCCATACCCCAACCAACTATGTTCAGTTAGATCAAACTATTCCATCATTTTCACTTCTGCCAATATAAAGTCCCTTCCTATATAGCTGTTCATTTAAGAACAAAAAATCAATAACCTTAGATCGAAAATAAGAATCTGAGTTATTCCCATTTCAAATTTGGAAGGATAGACATGTCGGAGCTTGGGAATTAACGCTGTTTGTCCATCCTATCGCCCTGCGATGGAATCGAACCCGTTTTTGTCACTTCCCGACTCGCGCACTCTACCTCTGAGATACCGCAGCCCCAAAATTATACTCCAAGCTGATAGCAGTTATTCGGTCTATCACAGAAACAAGAAAACTTCCTCCCAGCTTTCAACTTCCTGTTAAACAATTTTAAATGATTTTTTAGACCAATCATCAAAAACAAAAACAAAAATGAATAAGGAAAACTCATTACATTATTAATCATTGGGAAAAATTAAAATCTTAAAATACTTAATGTATGCACGGTGAATTAAGTCTTCTTCCACTTTGGATAGTAAAAATATTGGTGATTTTTTTATTTATTATTAATATATCATAAAGTCCGAACAAGATTAACTTTACTAGAGAGTTGTGACTAGGCCAGTGATTCTCAGCTTGGGGGCCCCATCGCCCTCGGGGGCCATGGTAAGTACTTAAGGGGGGCATGGCGTTACTTTTTCCCCGAATCTTAATGGATAATTTAAGATCTCACTGGTTCAGGCCCTGTCTGTGACACAGACAGGTACTCAACCAGGGACTGCACCAACGCGTCCAGTTTTAAGTACGAGCTGCTGATACAGGCCTAATCATTTCCTGTTTTATATAATTTTTCGTTTCACTTTTTTTTTATGGTTGCGGGATAATATGGAAGGGGAGCCCCACGAGCGTGTTAAGAATTGCTGAACGGATGAAGGGAATGAAAAAGGTTGAATCACAAAGATAGGCAGAAGCTTCTTGCGGTGAGATATACAAACATATAAGCATATAAATAGATCAATAAATCAATAAATCAATAAATAAATCTATCAATCAATCAATCAATCAATCAACAAATAAATAAATACCTGTAGACACATACAAAAAATAAAGACGAGACAGTAATATTACACCATAATAGATTATAAAATCACGGTCGTTTATAGAAAAAAAAGGACAAAACGGTAATAGTTTCCAATATATCCTATACGAATAACAAAAAAATATGGCTAAATAAAGGGTCAACCTTACTAAAACCTATATAATATATACTTACAGCCTAACCTACTAGGTGTAGCATTGCAAGAATACCATCGAAACTGCTATTATTTGGCTAATTGAAAAGAAAAAAACTCCTGCAATATCCACCCTTCAAAGTACTGTATATGACCTCCATCACAATATGGTTTGGAGAATGAGAGGCAGACTGAATATACAGAAGACCTCAAATAATTATATATCAAGGTTGTTATGATATACATCAAATTATTTAAACCGAAATAAATCAGAGTAAAATATCATGATTTAAATCAGAATTATTTTTTTACCAAATACGATCATACGCCTAATTCCATTCATTTAAATATACAGCTATGCAATTCATTCCAAAGGGAATGAATGTCCTTCTACTCCTTTGTCATGATTTAATTATTATATGCTGGTACTTGATTAGCTCCCTCAGAAAGAAAGAGTAGGATACTTCCCTAGTGTTCCCTATGCGTCGTAAAGGTCTACTAAATGGGACAGAGTGAGTGGACTGGGGATCCCCTACTCTGTATTTTCTTCCCGTATTGAGGCAAGGTATTTTGCTCTGACTCAGCCATCTTTCTTATAAGGGAGAATAGGGATCTTGTGTATAAATTTGATTAGTAACCCAATAGTTTAACAACATTTTTAATTTACTTTGACGGAAATTTCCAGGTGATATCAGTTTTACATCAGTTTATAGAAGTAATAAAGGTACAAATACAAAACCAAGTTAGAGATATTTTTAGCAACGATTAAACATAGTTATGACACCTTCCCACTTTCTAGCAAATATCATAGCTAAAAAGGTATCGAGGTAGGTTTCTGATTCCCAAGCAGCGACACACTGCAAAGTAGAATGTTTGAGAGGGCCAAACATATTATCTTCCAATTTTTCATGTCTTTTTGTGGAAGATGTGCACCCTACAAAATGCTTTATTTTGGCAAAAACTTTGTAGAATCCCTCTCCCACTTTGCATAGTGGAAGTATTTGGCAAATGATTAAAATGGAAATGTAATGGATCCTCCTAAGGCAGTTACTTATGGCAGTTGCATCGTCAGCAAAGGTTGAGAGGAATAATTTTGTATCATATGGTTCTGTAATTTTTCAAGATTAGGAATCAGTTAGGTCAGATAAAGGTATTTAAGCTGATGCCTGTTAATAGGCATTCCAGCTAAGTATGTTTTAACAATTGCATTATTTTTTCCAGAGGTTGAGAACTGAGAATTACATTTTCATTTCTGTTCTGTGCATTGAGTGATCAGGAAAAGGTACCAAGACTGGTGACTGTTCATAAGCATTTATGCTGAGCATATTATCAATATTAGTTACCTTTCTATTTTAAAGCATGAAAATTTTGAGAATTATCTTTTAACAAATGTAGTTTATTTTTTATTTTTTTTTTCAAGAGAATATCAGAGGTGGAAGCTGCTCATAAACATTTCATCTAATCATGCTTTCTGAATTAGATTTTGTCTTGTTTTAGAGGGTACAAAATTTTATGTAATATATATATATATATATATATATATATATATATATATATATATATATATATATATATATATATATATATATATATATATATATATATATATATATATATATATATATATATATATTACCCCTGACTAGGACTCGAACCTAAGACATATAGTTACAGTATATATATATATATATATATATATATATATATATATATATATATATATATATATATATATATATATATATATATATATATATATATATATATATATATATATATATATATATAGATTGTCTACTGACAATCCATGATTTACTATGCAAGGATCAGCTTAGGTTAGGAGGCTAGGTTAGGTTAGGCTAGGAGGTTAGGTTAGGTTAGGTTAGGATAGGTTAGGTTAGGTTAGGTCAGGATAGGTTATGTTAGGTTAGGTTTGTATATGAATGTTCATAGCATATCATATATTGGAAGAGCACCTATATATATATATATATATATATATATATATATATATATATATATATATATATATATATATATATATATATATATATATATATATATATATATATATGTATATATATATTTATATATATATATATATATATATATATATATATATATATATATATATATATATATATATGTATATTTCTTTTTTAAGAAATATGCCGAATACTTGTTTTATAAATGCAGTTTTCTCTCGTCTCGCGGTTTTCATTAATTCCAATACTTCCCATATATCTAAAAATCGCATATAGTCTAAATCCTAATATAATTTTCTGTAATTAGCATATGTATATTTTGTGGGATTTTTTTTTATTTTATTCTTTTAATATTTTCCAACTGTGTATTCTCAAAACCACACTCATTAAATCCACGTAGGATGAAAGACAACTGTATAAGTCACGAAAACATTTGTAGTAAGTAACTGTTCTCCTGCTCACCTTTGTGGGGCAGTAATGTGTTACGTAAAGGTAAAATATCAGACTGTTGATTTAAATAAAAAACATTCAATTGAAATAAAAAAAAAAATTATATATATATATATATATATATATATATATATATATATATATATATATATATATATATATATATATATATATATATATATATATATATATTCCTCATATTTCAAAAATATCATGATTTTTTCCAACCCTTTTATTTATAACTATATGATGATAGGTTATCCACTGTTGGCAACATTCATTGAATCCGAACGAAAGATTCAATCTAGAGTCACAGGCGAGTCTTTAGAAGATTTGAGATGAATTAAAAATATGGAATAATTAGGAGATAAACTGTAACATTAAGGCCTAGAGTTGACCTACTAGAAATTACTCACACCAGAAAATCTCAGTTAATTAAAATGAAAGATCCGTGGTGAAGTAAATGGCCTAGAGGCCTCTCCCAGAACTCTGAGAGTTTAGGCATTCATATACTGCATTTTGGCCCGATTTCTTATACAGTGTAAACCTAGGATACCATATTGTTAGTTAGCTAGACAAACACAAATGGATTTCATAAGCGCATCTGACGCTGTTCTGTGTATCCTAGCCATGTACAGAACAGCATCAGATGCGTTTATGAAATCCATTTGTGTGTATCTAGCTAACTTACAATATGGTATCCTAGGTTTACACTGTTTAAGAAATCGGGCCTTTGATACATTACTCTGAAAATAATTTATCTCGCACATAAAACCTCGTCCACTTTTCTCGAATAATTTCACCTTGATTCATTTCAAGTATCTAAAATATTATCTTTATTTAATCCAGAGCACTCAGCTAATGCAGCTAGGCTGGTGTTTAAATACCTAGATATACGTCATTATTTTGATTATGTATAAAAATATTAGGATAAAATTAAATATATAAAATATTTTCTAGTCCAGCAGGGAATATATCATCATCCAACACCAATTTAAATTCGTAATAAAATGCCTTTACCTGTGTACAGCTGCACAATCCCGAACAAAGGGTTCTCGAGCATTTTTATCTATACCTAGATTTCCTGCTTTCGAGTTAGAGTTGGTGTCAGAAAGGATAAACAGCCGTTAAGCTCTGATCACCAGTGAAGAAGATAATCTTGATGAGGTCAGTCAGGGTTGTTTACCCCAGTTAAGAAACAAGTTGATATGTTATATAATTGTATTTATAGTTGTTTTTGCTTTTGTTTCTAGTGTTTTCGTTCCATAATGCACTATAAGACTATACATATGGGTCGTATTATGACAAAGCACTACAAAAATACTAACCCTTAACTATTTCGTAGAATATTATAGCCCCAAGGAAAAACATATGAAATTATACATCTCATAAATAAACAGCCTAGCTTGGAATTATCGAACATACCAAATTTCCATATGGCAACTTAGAGTAAATGGTTAGGTTGCTGGCGAATAGGTTAGGTACAGATTTACTTGGAAAAAACAAAACAACAAATTCCTAGACACCAAGGTTAGTGAATATTAGTACATATAAATAGGACCTATTACACAAAACCAGAAAAATAACTTCCCTCGAATGTAGTAGATATTCAAGACCAGGACATCCAATAACACACCAGTAACACAAAGTTAAGCACCCAACTCCCAACGTGTAAAACGAAGTTCTAAGAAATCATACTTCTTTTTACAATTTCTTAATATATAGGAAACGAGGTACAATACTGTATTCATCTATTTAGGTATATATAATATAAAATTTTAAACACATTTTAACATTGAATTTAACAAACTAATTATTATTATTATTACTATTATAGGAAAATTAATACATTTACTGGAAAGAAATAACTTGTTTACTTCCCAAGTTACTACACCTCCCCCTTACAAGTCAAGACATACCGGAGCACGTAAACCTCTGCTAGATCTCTGTACTACCGGATACTTGGCTACCGGAGGTGTACTACGTTCCACCACCAATTTCTCAGGACTAGTATTAGCACTTGATACTCTCTCAGGGCTAGGTGGATCACCTTTCCAAATCTAATCTTGATGACGCTTCATCACTTGTCCTTCTTTAGTAGATACCTTATAAGATAAAGGACCTTTTCTAGATTTAATAGTCGCGGGAATCCACTTAGTTCTGTGAGCAAAATTACGTACCATGACCGGATCATCTGGAGATAGTTCCAATGATCTCGGAGACTTGGGGTCATGTAGTCGCTTCTGGTACTGCTGTTGCTCTAACACTCTCTGCTGGATAGTTTCTCCAGGTCTTAGTAAATAAAAAACAGAACGTATTATACGACCTAGTAATAACTCAGAAGGTGACAAACCAGTTGTAGTGTGAGGAGTTAGCCTATACTTGAATAAAAATTTGTCAAGGTTAACCTTCACTTCCTCCCCCTTAGCATGAAGCAAAGCGGGCTTGAAAGTACACACCATGTTTTCTGCCAGCCCATATGTAGAGGGATGAAAAGGTGCAGAACATACATGACGAACTTCATTCAGTTCAAGGAAACTCTGAAACTCACTGCTAGTGAAGCAGCTATCATTATCACTCACCAGCACTATTGGCAGGCCCCCTCTAGCGAATCATGAATGTAGTAGGTTTAAAATGGCAACAGAAGTTATGGTATTAGTCGGGAATATCTCTACCAACTTAGAATGTACATCAACGATAATCAAATAATGAGTACCATGAATTGGACCTGCTTAGTCCACATGAACACGATGCCATGAAACCGATGGCCATTCCCAAGGGTGAAAAGGGCTTTTCTTAGGATAACTACGATTTTCTAGACGTGTAGGACAGGTCTTTACTAAAGATTCTATCTCTCCATCTAACCCTGGCCACCAAAGATAAGCCCTAGCCTACTCTTTCATTTTAGATGCACCCATGTGCTCAGCATGTCACTCCCTAAGTAAAATATATCTAGATCTAGCAGGGATAAAAACTCTATGTCCCCATAGGATACAATCACACTGAGTCGACAACTCCGTCAACCTATTCTTAAGTGGTATGAGTTCACTCTCTACTTTGTCAGCCCAACCATTATAACAATACTGCAATACTCTACGCAACACAGGGTCACACTTAGTCCATGTAGATATTTGTTTAGCAGTCACAGGTGTAATATTCATAAAGTCAACAGTATCAATCCATGCAGCGGGTATAGGAACACTCTCATTCATGCAGGTTAAAGATAATCTACTCAGTGCATCAGCATTACCTAAAAACTTGCCAGAGCAATGTACACCCAGTTCTTGGAATAACGCGAAGATTGGTTCTCAGAAGTGACGTGTAATGTAAAAATTGCATAATGTAAAGAGTCATTTTCCATAAGAAACAATGATAATGGGCATAGATAAGTTTCACAACCGTACATAGACACACTATGCCAAAGACATAAGTAAAACATATTTTACAAGTAGATAACAAAGCAGAAAGACCTGTAGCTCTTTTTATTGAAAAGATATTCAGATTTACTGTACAGCAAGCAAGCAAGTTAACATACTCTATTATGCAGTGGGCAACAGGCATACACTGGGACGTGCATGGTGGTGGTGAGCACGTAACATAAGCTGCAGAAGAGGAGGAGGATGCAAGAAAACAAACCGCTATCTGCAAATGTTTTGCCGCCTCCGTATCAGCTGAAGCGCTCTCGCATGCTTTTTCCCTGATGATATTATTTGGCAAGTTTGTTTGCTGTTTCTTCTTAATGCTCAACCACGTACATAGCATTTACTCCATTCTCTCATTAATATCCGATCGAGAATATGAAGACTTAAGCAAATTTAAACTAACACCAGATTTTGCACTTGTCTTTATTCTTTCCGCATTTTCACGAATAGTGCGCAACGTACATTCACCGTGTTGCATCGACAGTTTTATAGCTGCTGTAGTGGCATAGTGTATTTTCTTTCTTTATTTGGAGTGTTGTAGTGGTATGATATATGTCTTCTTTATTTATATATTTATTTATTTATTAATTGATATATATATTTTCACTTTATTTATTAATAATATTTTTGTTGTTCTAAACTGATCCCTTAATTTTGCTTCTTTTTGTCATAACGAACTGTACATTGTTTTGGTTTTCTGTTTTATGGCAACACTGATACTGTATTGCCGCCTTTTTCGTCTAATGTGATACTTTTGGTCTGTTCATATTTTTATACATAAAATTGCTTAAAATTAAATGACTTTTTCGTATTGTGATACCTTAAATGATATTGTGGTAATCTTGATATCTTGTAAACAGAGAACTATAAAGTGGTGACCACCGGAGTGATAAGATATAGGAGTGACAAGATATAGGAGTGACAAGATATTTGTAATTGACAAGATATGCCTAAGTGACAAAATTTCTTCAGCATCATACCGGTAGGCAAGGCCTAGGTTTCTTTCAGTATTTGTACTCCAAGATAAACTGTCATAAACAATGCCCGATTCTGATGATGATAAGTCTAGTGCTGTCAGGCACATAGCAGTGAAAGCCCCTGCATTCATGGACACCTGCGTTTCAGGGTGGTTTTCTATTCTTGAAGCTCAATTTGGCTTAGCTAATGTGAAATCCAGTGAAACAAAATTTTTCCATGTGTTATCTGCCTTGCCCCCTACTGTTGTAGAACGTGTTCCCCAAGACATTTTAAATAGGGGAGACTATGATATAATTAAAGCATACCTCACAAATCTTTTTGAACAGACCAAGCCTGAACTTTTCAATGATTTGATAAGTAATACAGTAATGCATGGCAAGCCTTCAGTTTATTTAGAAGAAATTCGCAGAACTGCCTCTAAATTAGGAGTAACAGATGACCTAGTGAAACATAAATTCTTGCAAGCAGTTCCCAGTAGTATTTCGGCAGTTTTAGCCTCTCAGCAAAATATGGATTTACCAGCTTTAGGCAAGCTTGCAGATGAACTAGTTGTATTTTCTCTAAATAATAATAGGGCTAAACCCATCAATGTTGTTGATCAGTCGTCAGTTTCTCGTCAAGCTAGTACATCCCAGTATGTATCAATTTCCAAGAATCCACCTGTAGGCCTAGGAGTGCTACCGTTCCATCAAAATCAACGTCCAAAAGTTTGTCGTGCCCATTTATATTATGGAACTCGGGCTATATGGTGCAAGCCATGGTGCCAATGGCCGAATAAATCTCAAAATATCCAGATGAAGGATTCTTCTAGAGCGCCGTCCCCAGCATCAACGTCTAGGTCCTCGTCGCCCACACGGAATTTTCCTAGTTCGGAAAACTAATAAAGCAGACAGAAGAGAAAATTGTAGCTACGGCCACTTCTGTTCTGCCACTTCTACAGGTTGTAGCCAAAATTGGTTGTAGTGACATGGTCTTCACTGTGGATATAGGAGCTGCAGTCTCCATTATTCCATATAAGTATGTTTCAGAAATTTTATTAAGGCCAACAGCAGTTAATATTTCTACGGCCACTATTGAGTCAATAAAAGTTTATGGTGAAATTATTCTTGACCTTGATATTCGGCAGTTGCGCCGTCGTTTTAACTGGACATTTGTTGTTGCAGATGTATGTACACCTTTATTAGGTAATGATTTTCTTTGCAATTTTGGATTGTTTATTGATTGTAAGAATAAAACTTTACATGACAATATAACACAATGTTCTGTAAAAGGTGATATTGCAAATCATAATGTTTATTATGTGATTAATAATTTGAACTATTTACCTCATTCTGTACAACAGTTGTTCCAAGATTTTCCCTCACTCTTGTCCTGTGTTAAGCCTCTTACACCTAATAATTCTTTCAAGAATTCTAATGTTTTTCATTATATAGTTCTCCTCCGACATTTGCTAGATGTCGTCCGTTGGCTCCAGACAAATATTCTGCCACCAAGGAAGCTTTTAAGCAGTTGTTGGATATGGGTATTGTACAACCCTCTAAATCACCTTGGGCTTCACCCATTCATTTAGTTCCTAAACTTAAGCCAGGAGAGTGGAGAGTATGTGGTGATTTTAGGCAACTTAATACTTTGACCAAGCCAGATAAATATCCTTTACCACATATTAGTAGTGTGTCATTAAAGCTTTACAAGAAAAAGATATTCAGTAAAATTGATTTGTTAAAAGCCTATCACCAGATCCCTATGAATCCTTCAGATGTTGAAAAGACAGCAGTAACCACACCCTTTGGGCTATTTGAATATTTATATATGCCTTATGGTCTTCGGAATGCCCCTGCCACTTTTCAACGTTTGGTGGACAATTTATTTAGAAACCTTGATTTTGTATTTATTTACCTGGATGATATTCTGATTTTTTCAGAGAATACAGAAGAGCACAAGAAACATTTGTCTATAGTATTTGGAATCCTAAGCTCTAATAATCTTAAAATTTCTATTGATAAATGTGAATTCTTTAAAAATGAAATAGAATATTTAGGATATTTGATCACTGCTAATGGTTTAAAACCTGGTTCTCATAAACAGACAGATATTGTTGATTTTCCTAAGCCAGCAGATTCTGCTGCCTTACGTAGGTTTATAGGAATGCTCAATTACTATAGACAAATGGTACCGCATTTTGCTGATGTTGTATATCCTTTGACTGAATTAATTAGATTACAACCTAAATCTAAAGAACTAGTATGGAATTCAGAAGCAGAATCTGCCTTTGTAAGTGCTAAAGAGTCACTTAACAATGCTTGCACCATTGCATATTTCACTAGTAAGTGTAATTCTCCACTGCATCTGGTGACTGATTTTTCCCAAGTGGCAGCTGGAGCTGCGTTACACCAAATTCAGGATGGTAAATTTGTCCCTATTGAATTCTTTTCAAAGAAATTATCAGAAACTCAGAGGTGTTATTCAACTTTTGACCGAGAACCGCTTGCTGCGTATCTGGCTGTACTAAAATTTAAGCATGTAATTGAAGGACGTGAAACCGTTTTATTTACTGATCATAAACCCCTTGTTTTTGCATTTAAGAATCCTCATACAGCCAAGTCAGATAGACAGCAACGATATTGGTCTTTAATTAGCGAGTGTATATCAGATGTTGTACATATCAAGGGTGCAGACAATGTTGTAGCAGATTGTCTTTCCAGGCCATTACCTGTATCTTCTGTCTCAGTGGACTTAGATGATTTAACCAATATAGCTGAGAGCCAATCCACTGACACAGAAATTCTTAATTACAAAGAGAGATTGAAAATTTTCAAAATTCAGAATTATGACTTATATTGTGACGTGTCAACACCCCATCCAAGACCATTTCTTCCCTTAGCTTGTCGTAAATCAGTATTTCAACTTATGCATAACATTTCACATCCAGGAGTCAAAGGTACGTTGCGCCTTATCAAAGCTAGGTACTTTTGGCCTAATATGGATCGAGATATTCGAAGTTGGACTAAAGAGTGTACTTCTTGTCAGCAAGTTAAAGTGCACCGCCATACTCGTGCTCCTATTACAAATTTTACAGCACCTTTTGGGAGATTTGAATTTGTACATTTAGATATTGTTGGTCCTCTCCCTCCTAGTAAAGTCCCTGGCCAGTCTTTTACAGCACCAGAACAATACGTTCTTACCTGTATTGACAGATCTACTAGATGGTTGGAAGCCATCCCCATCACAGATATTTCTGCTACCACTGTTGCTTTTGCTTTTATTAAAGGTTGGGTATCTCGTTTTGGAGTGCCATTAAATGTTTTTACTGATAGAGGTGCTCAATTTGAATCTGCCTTATTTCAGCAACTTTCCTCTATAATTGGATTTCATAGACTGCGTACCACTTCATATCACCCTCAATCCAATGGCATGGTTGAAAGATCACATAGAGTATTGAAAGTATCTCTGATGGCATGTAAAGATGATTGGCTTGCTTCTTTACCAATAGTACTTTTAGGTTTAAGATGTGTCCCCACAGAGTCTGGAGTTTCTCCATTTACTTTGGTAACAGGAAGTATGCTACTTAGTCCTAAAATCATGGTAACAACTGAAATTCCTTCTTTTGCACAACAAAAAGAAATTGTCTCTGAATTTGTATCTCGAATGCGTGAATTAGATTTTTCTGAATCCTCTTATGGATACCTTCATTCATCCTCCGTTAAACCTTATGTTCCAAAAGATCTTGGATCATGTACACATGTTTGGGTTAGTGGGTCGTGTACGTCGCCCTTTAGAGGCACCCTACTTTGGTCCACTTAAAGTTGTGGAACGTGGTGATAAATATTTTATTCTACGTCAGCTTTCTGGAAATTTAACTACTGTATCTGTAGATAGATTGAAACCTGCTTCAATACCAAAAACTATCAGTTCTAATGAGACAGAACCAACTGTAAATAATGATTCTGTGCCAGAAGCTGTTCATTCTGATGTGATTGAACCAAGTGTAAATAATGATTTTTCTGATTCTAATTCCACAAATGACACAGATTCTGATACATTAATTCCTAGTAGTGCATCTATTCCTGAAAATATTGATAATGAAGATGTTATTGAAGAGAAAATACCTCAATCTGTTGTTACGAAATCTCGTCGAGTTAGATTTAATCGTAACCCTGATTATGTATATTATTAATTTGTATTTTTGTATCTATGTCTCCACATATATATTATATATCTATATTTTCTATTATCAGTGTTAAAAACTAATGTACTCCTGTACTGGCAGGGGAGTGTTGTAGTGGCATAGTGTATTTTCTTTCTTTATTTGGAGTGTTGTAGTGGTATGATATATGTCTTCTTTATTTATATATTAATTTATTTATTAATTGATATATATATTTTCACTTTATTTATTAATAATTTTGTTGTTGTTCTAAACTGATCCCTTAATTTTGCTTCTTTTTGTCATAACGAACTGTACATTGTTTTGGTTTTCTGTTTTATGGCAACACTGATACTGTATTGCCGCCTTTTTCGTCTAATGTGATACTTTTGGTCTGTTCATTATTTTATACATAAAATTGCTTAAAATTAAATGACTTTTTCGTATTGTGATACCTTAAATGATATTGTGGTAATCTTGATATCTTGTAAACAGAGAACTATACTGCCACACTCTCACCACGCTCATAACCGGCCAACACTTGAAGTTTTACTTCAAGATTTATTGCCTTTCTCAATCTTTTGGGAGTAGAAGTACTTCCACAGTCTTTTCCTGATCGTTTACTGGCTATGATAGTACAGTATATAATCTGTAAAATAAAAAGCACTGGAAATACAAACCTTAACACAAACACAGTTAGAACAAGCAATATATCCACGCAGTATGCTGGGTAAAGAGACACTGAAGCACATGGTAGCATGGACGGAAAAGTGCCTCCGAGGCGGTCGACTATGTACTAAAATGAAAAAAAAATATTCTAATTTTTTGCATGGGTGTTATTTGTGTATTTTGCCTTTTTTTACTATTATTATTTGGGGGCGTTTTTCCAATTTCGCGTATTTTAAGCACGCCTAAAAAGCAAACTGAGTGTACCAAGTTGAACTGATATGCTTGCAAAATTAACACCAATCGCTGTATTCTTCCCGAAGCCAGCGTAGGGATGCATTTATTAGCTTGAAATAAACCAAATAGGGGCTTATGATCTGTGACTAGCTTAAACTCTTCTCCCCATAAATAGATATGAAATCTCGTAACCGCAAAAATTAAAGCCAACGCTTCTCTTTCAAGCTGAATATAACGTCTCTAAGATACAGTCAGAGTCCTCGATACTAGATATCCAGATGTCTCTACACCATCAATACGATGAGACAGCACTGCACCAATGCCGTAGGAACTACTGTCGGCAGATACAGTTATAGGTAATGAGGGGTCATAACGAGCTAACAATGTTGAATTCAGTAGAATTTCCATAGATTTCTCAAACGCACCTTGCTGTTCTTTACCCCAAATTCACTTTTCATTGGCTCGCAATAACTTATTTAGTAGTCCTAAGAAAGTGGCAGCTTTAGGGAGAAATTTTCTATAAAAATTCAGTAGGCCAAGATACGCTTTCAGCTGTGTTACATCTTTAGAACTAGGGGCATTCTTAATAGCTTTTAGCTCTTTCTCAGTAGGATGAATACCTGATGCATCTACCTTGTACCCTAGATACTGTACTTCCTGGGTCAACCAAGTGCATTTATCCTTACTTAGCTTAAATCCTGCATCATTTACTTTCTGCAAAACCAATCTGACTTTAGTTACATGTTCGTCTTTACTCTTTCCAGAAACTAAGATATCATCTAGAAAAATAGCCAATCCCGGAATACCAAGCTCAAACTCCATAGTTCGCTGAAAAATACCTGGAGCAGAGACAATTCCAGAACACAGCCTGTTGTACCTAAATAATCCACGATGTGTGCCAATAGTAGTCAACTCTTTAGGTTCATCATCCAAACTCTGTTGCATATAGGTTTGTGACATGTCCAGCTTAGAGAAATATTTACCCCCAGAAATAGATCTTAGCAATTCTTCTAACTTAGGCAAGGAATACTTATCCAAAATTAGGCCTTTATTACAGGTGAGACGATAATCACCACATAGTTGGACTGTTTTATTAGATTTCAGTACTGGAAGTACAGGAGCAGCGCACTTTGAATATTTCACAGGCTCAATAATGTTACTACATAGTAAATACTAGCTTAACCAACGATGGTAATCTTCAAGTAGTTCGTGTTTTCACATTACCCAAATATCAAATCAAAATACCGCGCAATGTAGTATAGCATATTAAGACCATGTCAAATATCAACTAATAGGGAAAGCTCCTTATGATTCATTTCTAAGACAAGTTTAATATGTTATTGAGTATATGAGTTGAGAGTGAATTATACATGGTTACGGTGTAGGTCATGCTTCTTTGCTAACTGGGTAGAATTTGACTCGGTGCTCTATTTGTATGTTTTTTTTTTCCTGTGACACAAAATTGCTCATTAAAAAGGGGATATGATATAATGGTTGTAGATGTTATCATTGTTGTTGTTGTCATTATTATTATTATTAATATTATTATTATTATTATTATTATTATTATTATTATTATTATTATTATTATTATTATTATTATTATTATTATTATTATTAAGGAGCAGGAATATCACCTCCTTTTTCCCCTGCTCATCGCAAAAGTCGACTAGGTGGGGCGGTACGAGGGGGACTGGAAATCCCCTCCTCTGTATATTCCTCCTACAGAGTCAGGTATATTGCTTTGGCTCAACCAACCCCCTTGTATGGAGGATAATGACTTTTGTATATATATAGATATCTTGTTACTACTACTACTACTACTACTACTACTACTACTACTAACTTTATTATTATTATTATTATTATTATTATTATTATTATTATTATTATTATTATTATTATTATTATTATTATTATTATTATTATTGGAAGAAGAAGAAGAAGAAGAAGAAGAAGAAGAAGAAGAAGAAGAAGAAATGGCGAAGAAGAAGAAGAAGAAGAAGAAGAAGAAGAAGAAGAAGAAGAAGAAGAAGAAGAAGAAGAAGAGTGAGTAAAAGTCCACAATAATATATAATATTTATGCATTTAATGTAAAAAGCAGAAACTTTAAGTTGCTTAGTTAAATTCCTCAATTGCATTCACTTAAGAGCAATTGAGTAAGTTAACTGAGCAAGTTAACGAAAGCTTCTGATTTTTACATCAAATATATTTTATTGTGAACTTTATTTAATTCGTGTATTGACCATTCACTTTATGGTGAGGTTCTTTTTAATCATTTCAATAGGTTCCAAGTACGGCAAAAAGAAATAAAGGCATAAAATAAGTACTCATACGGACAAGAATATTGTTGTTTTAAATAGTAGTGGAGTAGTTCTTTAAGTATGATGAGCATGATAGAGAACGAGAAATTTAAACAGATGAAAAACAGAGATAAATATTTTTATTCTTCAATACAATGTTTGAATGTGCCGCCGTTTCATGTGGAAGTATTATTCCCCATTCGAATGTGGGGGGGAGGCACAGCCAGGTTTCCTCAGTATCAATTGCATTAAAAAGGACTGCGAGAATGAAGAACACATCTGTTAGGATGCATAAATATTTATTCTGGGAATATATAATATATATAATATCCTTATATACGATGAGTAACACTATCAATAACTTTAAATGTGTATATATTTAATAACCATTTCTTATGCTAAAACACAAAGCAATAACTTTTAGTCTCAACATATTCGTGGAAAGGAGGCAAATTATGGATATAGAGAGCTTCAAAAGTTTGGCCCTGATTTTCTTAAATGCTTCCTCGGTGCCCTACAACTTCCGTGAAATGCGTAAAACAAATATTTGTTAACTATAAATAGCCTTTTGTCTGTCTGTGTGTCTGTCTGTATGTATGTATGTATGTATGTATGTATGTATGTATGTATGTATGTATGTATGTATGTATGTATGTATATATGTACGTACGTATGTATGTATGTATGTATGTATGTATGTATGTATGTATGCATGTATATATATATATATATATATATATATATATATATATATATATATATATATATATATATATATATATATATATATATATATATATATATATATATATATATATATAAATATATATATATATATATATATATATATATATATATATATATAAATATATATATATATATATATATGTATATATATATATATATATATATATATATATATATATATATATATATATATATATATATATATATATATATATATATACACTGTCTGAAGGAGAAAAATACCTTGACCTCATCATTTACATGTCACACAAGCACACTAAAGAGAAGAACACAAAATATTGGCACTCCCTTTCTTCCTAGCTTATCTTCCTAGACATAAAACAAATGACAGAAGGGGGTAAGGATGTGTGGGCTATGGTGAAGCCTTGCCTTACTTTGTTTCACTTGTGGCCACCCAGCTGATTTCAGCAATAAGGTGTATAAAGGTAAATGATAAATAAGATATAATACCCATTCACTGTTAAAGGTACTTGCTAAATAGACTTTGACAATTACTATGCAATAAGTAAATTAACTGGCTCTACATAAGACAATTATTAAATATCAACAGAGTTTAGTGAGAAAAATAAAGACTCGAGCTGTGTGTGTGTGTAAGAGAGAGAGAGAGAGAGAGAGAGAGAGAGAGAGAGAGAGAGAGAGAGAGAGAGAGAGAGAGAGAGAGAGAGAGAGAGAGAGAGAGAGAGAGAGAGAGAGAGAGACATCATTGTAATTTTTCAAAAGCCTTTAGACACAATTAAAAAAAATTAACAATTATTTATTTAATGGTACCATATCATGAGATGTTTAAAATAACTATTACTTATTTGATAATACTGTTCCATAATTTAATACTTCCTCTTGAGGGGGAAGGCAAAAATGCCTACTTCATGTCCCCCTGCGTGTGGTTAGAATCGACTTAGTATCTTTCTCTCGGAAAAAGTCAAGTTCATGCTTTGACTTATCCACCCCATTTTTATGGAAGTGGTAGTTTTTTTTTTTTATATAGATAGGCAGACTGCCATATTAAGGGGTGTTAAGCGATCTCTATGAATGCAGATTTTCAGCATTTTTCTAAACCTTCATTTGATCATGATGCTCCTATATAATGATAAACGAGCAAAAATTACAATGTACTCAAGTCACTTTTAGGACAGATAGTCTTTATACTTAAGAAAGCATCTACTATTAGCATTCATTATTTTCAATGTTTAAAGCAATATTCTCCATTAACAAAAACAAGTTACCTGGTACTTACATTGGTAAATTTCAAGTTTACCCATTTATATTGGTAAACTTCAAGTTTACCCATTGTTTATAATTAACAAATCACCTAAAATCAATATTCAGTATTTTCAATTTTCAAATGATATTCTCCTTCTACATACACAAAGTACCTGACACCTACATTTGTAAATTAAACTATTTAATTATATTATGGCATAATATTATGGCAATACGTATATTAGTTTTATGGCAAAAAATCTGAATGCGTGTCTATAAAGGGGGATTAGACGGTCAAACGGTTAGTCGAACGCGGTTCGACCGACAAGTGTTTGTAGTGATGTTCGAACGTGTGAACGGGGTATTTGGTTGTCGAACACGTTTGTCGAACGTGTTCGACAACCAAATACCCCATTCACACTTTCGAACATCACTTCAAACACTTGTCTGTCGAACCGCGTTCGACGAACCGTTTGACCGTGTAAACCCCCCTTAAAACTATAGCAGTATTTGTGGCCAGGGTGTGAATGAACAAAAAAAATATGTGGAAAGTAAAAGCTTCCAATAGTATGGAAGCTAAATTTCGTTTTCAAAAATAATATTTTCCCTTCTATGATGCAACACGTAATATAATTATTTATAAGATATTAGTAAAATGAACAAAGATTTTATTAACCTGGATGAAATAACCTTATACATGGAGGGTTTGACGGTAACTTCCTGATAAAACATGTTTGATTTAGATCAGTCAAGCTCAACAGTCCTCATTCTCTCTAAAAACGAGATAAGTCTGAGTAGTGGTGTCACCTGTATGGGAACCGTGGTGGCGTAGTGGTTAGAATCTCGACTTGAGAGATGACAGACCCGCGATCGAGCCATCGCAAAGCGTTAGAAATGACATTCAGCCTTCATTCCCCAGTTCCAATCTGTCTGTATCCACCCCAATAGTAGAGATTCATAGTGACATATAGAACGTAAAGAGAGTAGTGTTCCCTCCATGAAAGCCGTGGTAGCGTAATAGTCAGAAGCTCACCACGGTATATTAGGAAGGGCATCCAGCCTTTATTCCCCAGTCCCAATATGTCTGTGTCCACTCCTTGAATTGGGGTTTATAGTGACACATACACAGTGGTACCCTTTCCATACTACAGAAGAGATTAATTCCCCAGCTCCAATCTATCTGTGTCCACCTTCATTACAGGGATTAACAGACACATGAAACATATGCATAAGTGATCCCCTCCATAGTACAGATGAGATTCATTCCCCGATCCAATCAGTCTGCTTCAACCCCAGTAATGGGAATGAATAGTCACACATAAAATGTATGCAGTAGTGACACCTCCAAACTACAGATGAGATTCTTTGGCTTCGAATGGAGAGGGGGAAGTCTCTGGAGATGGAGTGCATTCCCGATGCACAATGGCTGAACAATAAACTCTGGAAGCTGAATGACCACTAGGTGACAAAGGCTCTATCAGAGAGGCAGAAGAAGTTCGCGATGAAGGTCCGGTTCCTGACGACTTCTGAAATACAGCACGCTCTCTGTAAATCTTTAACAAGCTCTCGGAAGTAACAATAAATTATAAAAAAAATATAATTCTCTAATGTTGTGAGAGAAAGACCATATTCATGTCTCTTGTATTTTGTATAAGGAACAAAATATTAAGACAGGGTATTCCTGGAGATGGTGAAAAAGGAATATCACTCTTGTATTCCATGGTTATTGTGGGGAACGTGGTAGTGCTGTGGTTAGAGTACTCGACTCGGGAGGTGACAGGCGCGATCGAGCCCACTGCAGCATCAACAAGGGCATCCAGCCTTACTTCACCAGCTCCAGCCTTTCTGTGCCCACCTCCACAAAGGGGATTAATAATGATATAAAAACGGTGAATAAAATTCCATACTTAATATCAAAAGCAAACAGAATGGATAAAACCTGGGGAAGCCTAGTATATCTACTTTCATTGCATAAATTTTTCCAGCTACATAGATAAACGCAGGAAGAGGATGAGCAGGATATGTCGAAAGCATGCCATATTATTTCTTTTTTCTACAGTAATAGTCATCCTACTGCCTTAGTGAAATATAACACGTCATTTGAATTCCAGTATATAAATGCTTCCTTACAGTTAATAAAACTTTATTCCTCTTCTTTTTTAATACTCCTATTTCCAAGTCTATGTGAGGTTGGGATTCCTGACTAGGCTCCTTCACCGTCCTCAGTTTTGCGTCTGATCCTTTCTCTGCCTTTTCTCCCTTAAATCCTCATTCACACAATCCATCCACCTTCATACTGGCCTTCCTCTTTTCTCCCTACCCTCATCTTCCATCCTCAAACATACTCACCAACAACTTATTCTTAATACAAAATGTGAGACTACATGCAAACCTTTTTTGAAGACATCGTTTTCGTGAGCTCTGATAGAAACAGATCATAGGAGTCTCCATCAGAGCAGCCAAGGCAGTTGGAAGTCTCTTGATAGGTGCCATGATCATTACTTGTAGTCAAGCCAAACTATTCAGATATATAAAAGCATATTGTGTTAATAAAAGATTACTGCTAGGCCAGAATATATGCATATTTCCATTGAGGAGAGTCAAGATTAATTGGGGCATGATGGATTATTGTCTTCCACAGAATGCATACTCATACAATTTATTAATTACACTGAGTGTTTTAAATTCAAGATTTTATAGATACCTTAAAAATTATGTCGTCTGTACTGGAAGAAGTAGTGCATGTGGTTGTGGTGTTCAGAAGAGATAGTTGATTTTCCTCATGAGTTATATTCCTCGAAGAATATCTGCTACTGCTAGGCCTCTCGTTATGATTTGCCAGGACACTGTGATTTACAGAAGGACTTGATCTCTCTGAGAGACTGCTGTTGCCCTTTTCTAAATCATAATAATTCTGAGATCTCTTCATAGTGTGTGTAGAACTGTCCTTTCTCGTGTCATTCTTTTGCTTACTTATACTGTTAAACTTTTTACCACTGGAGACACTCCCTGAGCTGGATGGCTTCACAGAACGCTTGCTTTTCTTAGACTGGTCAGCCTTCATGTTATCATTACATTTACTATTGCTTTTAGATGAAGCACTGTTAGATTTAGTATTACCCTTATTACTAGAAGAGGTACGAGTGTGACTTTTTTTGTTATTATTTCTTCTGGTGTCAGTAGTTTGATCTTCATTACTACTCTTGGTTTTTTTATTTTTAGAAGGATGCCGTGAGTGCTCTACATCACTCGCAATCTCATAATTACACCTTGTTTCACCTGATTTACTGCTACTCCTCATTCCATGATGACTCTGTTGATTATTACTTGACTGTTCTTTCTGATTATTAGATATGCTACAGTTACTGCTATTGACTGTGCTACTTACATTGTTTATTTCACCAAAAGTAGCTATGTCACTTTCCAGATGACCTCTTATGAACTGTGCTTCATGACTAAGGGGTACTGAAGCTTCACAACCAGTCGACAGAGAAAGGGAAGGCTCATCTTCATGCTTCGTAACACACAGCTGACGTGTGAGTGTGGCGGTCGAATACCTTGATAAACTTGATGAAGACTTAAGACTTATATTAGCAGATTTTGTTTCAAAGGACATTTTTCTTTCGAGAATTGGACTTCCTACACAATGCTCAGTAAAACTGTAAGATGATGATTGTGGCCTGAAAACAGGAAAAAAATTTATTAGTATATACATACACAGTTGCAGAAATCCCTCTTGTAAGGGGGTTGGATGAGTCAAAGCACATTCATTCATCACAAGCCAAACATACCTTGATCTCTCCTCTTAGATCCTTGGGGATAAAGTGTAATGCAGCCGGGATCTCCCCAACAAGCATTCACCTCCGCAAATACTATTTAGTCTTCCAAATTACTTAGTTATTGCTTAGTTATTAACTGACTCATTTTGTAACTTAATAAAAAATAAAGAAAATAAGAAGGTTGTTAGACCTTACAGTGCTGATCCCTGAAGTTGGTGGCCTTAATGGAAGAACACACGCCACACATGATTGTGTGCTTGGCCACCCCTTGCCTTAACAGACTAAAAATGGGGAAAATTATTGTGCGATTAGCTCATTAAAACTCCACCATTCCCAAACCCAAGAGTGTAGCCCTCTATAGTGGCATGCATACCCAAGTGGCTAGGAAAGACTGAAATCTCCACTTGCGAGCTTGCTGAGTGCTGGGGGCTTGCAAACACAAGGGGATAGGATAGATTGAAATTCCCGCTTGTGAAGTTCATAATGGCTACATCTACAGATTTAGAAGTTGTTCTTTGTGCTAGTCCTACTGTCCCATCAATCTTAGTAGATAATCCGACAGTTTGTTTCCTTGTCTAAGAAAACTTCTCTATTACAAGGCAAGTTAAAAATGAAGCTCCAAAATTTCATTGTTGTTTACATGGCCTCCCACCAACAGTGTTGTCGGTGCTAAATCAAGGTGTATTTGAAAGGGAAATTATACAGAACTCAAAGACAGAGTGCTCTCCAGATATAAAGAAACAAAAGCAGAAATAATTGAGCTCTTATTATCTAAAGCAGCATTTACAGAAAAACCATAATTATTCGGAACAAATTAAGATACAATACCGCTAAATGTAACATATCTGATTATTTAATTAGTCATAAATTATCAGCTTAGTGACTCTTACTATGGGTGCTATTCCCGCTGCTAATAGTTCTGCTTCACTTGATAAATTGAGTACAATGGTTGATACGACATCCCCCAGTGACAACACAATATGAAGTTTATGATATACCCTCAAAAGAATGTCATGAGCATGCAACTCAACCTCCCTCTCAAGCTAATCTAACAGTCACAAAAATGGATACTCCTGTACACTGGCCTATGGGTCTAAGACCTTATAGGCCCAGACAAAGAACTAAATTCTGCCATGTTCATGTCTTTTACGGTGTTGCAGCACACACTTGCAAAACATGGTGTGAATGGACAATAAAGTATAGTGTACAAATACTTCCTAATGCACACCCGTCATCCCCAGCTCCTTCAAATTCGGGAAATTATGTCCTTAGGTCAGTGTATATGTGGTCTCTGTCCTGCATCTTCTGTTGGTACCCGCATTATTTTGGATCACAGTCTAGACTTCATTGTAAACACAGGAGCAAGCATCTTTATTATCCCTCACCTCATGGCAGCTAAATACTATTCATGACCTGGTGCTGTCTCAATTTCTGCTGCAAACGGTGGAACTGTGCCACGTTCTGGTGATTTCAACGGACATTGCTATCTCTCACTTGAGAAGAACTTTCCACTGGTATTTTGTTGTAGCATCAGTTACTCAACCTTCATTGAATTTGGAGTTCCTCTCCCATTTATTACTGCTTTTGAATTAAAAGACAAAGACACTGATGAAATCAAATACTTTAAGACAAGTGTCATGACTGTTTACTGGCACAGTTACCCCTATCCTCTTAAATACGTGCAGTAACTTGTGTCCAACAAGCTTGTTTGATTTCCCAACTCTTTTACACCCAAGTGACTCTTTTACTACACCTAGAAATATCATGTACCATCGTATTGGAACAAGTGATACACCACCAGTATATTAAAAACAAACCGTCCATTACCCACCGACAAACTTACTGCTGCCAAAGAAGACTTGAATGTTCTTCTAAAGTCTGATTTCATTCATCCATCAAAATTTTCCTGGTCCTCTCTGTTACATTTAATACCAAAACAAAATCCAGTTGGTGATTACCGAGATTTTGACTCTATTACTCGACAACAGATACCCACTTCCTCATATATCAAGCCTTTCATTTAAACTTCACGGAAAAAATATGTTTCTAAAATTGAATCTGTTGAAAGCTTATCTCCAAACCCTGTGCATCCATATAACATAAAAAAAAAACTGCAGTACTACCCCATTTGGACTATTTGAACATGTGAATATGCCTTTTGGGCTTAGGAAAGCTCCTACAACATTCCAGAGATATATGAATTGCATATTAAGCAACTGCGATTTTGTGTTATGACATTCTTATACATTCTAGTGATTTGGAAGAACATGTAGAAACCTACAAACTATCTTCAATATGCTCAGGGACAACAGTTTATGAGTATCTCTAGATAAATGTGTTTTGGTTACTGCCTCCTTCGATTTCCTTGGATTTACAGTGTCTCATCAAGGTATTGCCCCCCCCCCCCCCAGAATGTAATAAATCAACCATCCAGGACTTCACACTACCCCCAGATTCTAAGGGCTTAAGAATACTTCTGGGCATATTTTTTTTTTTTTTATAGACGTCTATATTCCTCACTTTGCTGGTATAGTGCTCCCCATGACAAATATTATCAAAGTATTTCCGACTGCTAAGCAGTAACAGTGGTCAGAAGAAGCTACAAAATCCTTCAGTGCCATCAAAGACACTTTACAAAATGTGTCGGTTTTAAGTCATCACGCCCCTGTATCAGACTCCCTGAAATTAGTGTATGATTGTTCTGCTGTGGCTGCAGGACCTGCCCTTCCTCAAATGGTGGATGGTTCACCTTTGCCTAATAGATTTTACTCCAAGAAGCTATCTGAATCTCAACAGAAGCACTCTGCATTTATATAACAGTTGTTGGCTGTATATATAGCTGTTTTACATTTCAAAGATATAAGTGAAAGACGTCAGGTCACATAATTCACAGGCCATAAACCATTAGTTTCTGCTTACCATAAAAGGAACCCAGCTAAAACAGATACTCCAACAAACACATCTTTTCTGCTTAATGGAGTATGTTACCACCATGGAGTATATCCGTGGTGGTGATAACATTGTTGCTGATTGCCTTTCAAGACCAGCTAATGTCATCTATAGTTTATTTATTGATTTACCTACGATAGCGAGTGCCGAAGTGTGCAACGAAAAAATACAATCTTTCCATAATACACTCAAGCATTTTCCACTGGCTGACAATCAGACTATCAAGTGTGACATATCTTCTGAGTGCCCTCGACCTTTTGTAACACAGTAGCTCAGAAAAGATATCTTCAACTCCTTACATACCATCTCCCATCCTGGTGTTAAATATTCTCTCCGACTTATCAATTTCATATATTTTTGGCCTTAGGTAGACAAAGAAGTACATCAATGGACACGTGTCTGCCATATTTGTCAAGCTACAGAGGCTATGCAGCACACTAAATTCCAGATTCTACCATTGGAAATCCCTTGTCAGTGATTTGAGGTCGTTCACATTGACTTTGTAGACCATTGCAACCCTATTCTCCTGCTGGTGGACACGCAATCGCCTTTGCATTTCTCAGTGGATGAGTTTTCAGATTTGGTGTACCTCTTTATGTCATAACAGATAGAGGATCCCAGTTTAAGTCAGAATTGTTTCATGAACTATTATCCTACATAGGATTTCATCGCATGCAAACTACAGCCAATCAAGGTAATGGAATGGTAGAACGTGCATAGAACCTTGAAGGCAGCTTTAATGGCCAGATATCAATATTGGCTCACTGCCCTGCCGGTTTTCCTCCTTGGTCTACGTTGTAGACCAAACTCCTCAAGTTATTCATCTTCCATCCTACTGATTGGAAAGCTTCTACTTAGTCCTAGTGATTTATTTGTGAAACCTCCTGTATCATCAGGTTATAGAGTAGATATTATAAAGTCCTTTGGTAAGTGCATGATAGAAATTTATTTTACTCAGTTATCAGACTCTTCAACAATGCCAAGCTTCCTAAAATCAAAAGTGATTTATGCAATGTATCTAAAGTTTGGGTTCGAGTGGATCGTGTCAGCAAACCATTGTAAGCACCATATACAAGTCCTTTCCCAGTGACTGAAAGACATGATAAATATTTTAAGAAAAAGTTGCCTTCATGAGACACTGATAATGTATCTATAAACCATTTGAAACCTGCAAAATTACCTGAAGTAATATGTGTAAGCCCTCAAAGGTCTCCTCATATTGCATCTATTCCTTAAAGTGAGTCTCAGTTCTCATTTAATTGTAAATCATATGTAGTTTATAGTGACACCACTGATCATATAGTATCTGGTTCAGTTGAAAATATGTCTGACACTTGTTTTCCTAAAGACAACACAACCTCAAAGTTTACCCTTTCAGGTGACTGCAGTATCTCATTTTGGGAGAAAAGTTCATTTTGCAGCTAAATCTGATTTTCATTGTTTTTCCTGAGACTCCATCTCCATGTGTGGATCTGTTGTAGTGACTTCATGATCTCCCCAGTAAACATTCACCTCTACAAATATTATTTAGCCTTTCAAATTATTTGATTATTGCTCGATTATTATACTGAGTCATTTTGTACTTTAATGAAAAAAAATAAAGAGAAAAAAGAAGGTTGGTAGGCCTTACAAAAAAATTCCACACCACCACCCTGCTTTTTTATAAATGTGACACTGGGACAGGCAAAGAAAACTTCCTTCATCAGGCATGGGTACCAAGAATACATAGCATTAGGGAAAAGAAAAGTAGCAGCCTAAAGACAAGGCAGAAATTAGAGATTGATAAACAATATGAAAGGACAGAGTGAAAGACTGGTTAATGTAATGAAAATCTCCAAATGTAAATCTCCAAACTAGACCGGTGCGACAAGGTTGCTTGGCGGGTGTTACGAGGCCTTGCCAGCAGGAGAGGGTTGCAAATCCCCAACTCATCACAGCAGCAATCGGAGTGTTACAAATAAAACAAAGAGAGACGATTCTTTCCGACAAAAATATTGAGAATTGAGATTAGAAGTAAGAGCAGGATCCTTGATGAGTTTGATGGCCTTAGATTCAAGCTATCAAGAATATAAAGGTAAGAAGTAGCACCCCAGACATGAAAGCAGTATTTTAAGCATTAGCAGATAAGACCTTTGTAGACTGATATGAAAAATAACGACAAAATGAAGTAGAGCTCCCAATTTTTTAAAGCAGCTTTAGCAACTTGAACTACGTGATTCCTCCAACTCTAGTTAGAATCTATTTGAATTTCCAGTATTTTAATAGAATAGAGAAGATAAATCTTGCTGTTTTTGAAGATAATGAGGATATCAAGAGGAGAAGAAGATAAACAATTGCCAAACACTCAGTTTTGGAGACATTAAAATTTACTAAATTTTGTGTACCCCACTCAGATACTCTCTGTAAATCATAACTGAGAGAAAAATGAAGAATGGTACAAGACTGATTTCGAACAGCAGTAGAAGTAAATGAGGGGAGGGCACAGGAAACATGAGCAGTAGATTCGTCAGCAAACTCATGGAGAATAGAGGAGGATGGGAACTGAAAAAGATCATTGATGAAGGAAAGAAACAGAGAAGGTAAAAGAACAGAACCCTGTGAAACACCATTCTTAACTAGGAATGACTTAGATGTTGGGCATCAAAAACCACGTACACAAAACAGTCAGAAAGAAAACTTAAAAATCAGAGAACAAAGAAGGGGTAACAGAGCCTTGTTCCACACTGTCAAAAGTCTTAGAGATATCAAGAGCCACGACAAAGAATTCCCCACAGTACTTTAGAGAAGATGACCATACATGAGTGAGACAGGACAAGATCTTGCCTTGAAGAAGCCGTAATGTAAATCTGAAATTATTAAGCTAGATTCAAGACGTTTCCAGAAATGAGTGTAGAGCAAACTTTTGAATACTTTAGCGAAAGCATAGGTCAAGCCAATTGGTTGGTAGCAGGGAGGAATAGAATGGTCACTCTGTTAGGAACTGTCTGAACTAAAGCGTGCTCCCAAGGTGAAAGATAGATACTGGTTGAGATAATGAAACAAAAAAAGTCAGCAATACTCAGGATTCAGTTCATATGTGTGTGTGTGTGAAGAAAAGGGGAGGGCAAAGGGTTAGAAAAAGGAAGAATATGAGGGTTAGGTACAAGAGAGCGACATTGTTCGTAGGAGATCAAGCTATAGAACCATCTGAACAAATGAGAGGAGGAGAGCTTGAGTTACAGAAGTTTGTTGAGAGCATTCTGGCTATAAACCAGAAACATTTTTCAGTGGAGAAATAGTAAGGCCATCAGCTTTCCTTCTACTTAAGGAAGTTTTACATCTAAAATCTGAGCAGAGCAGCAATTTCTAGCTGTAATAAATGTATAGTGAGTTAGATCAGAAGGAGAGTCTTGATATATGACTGGTATGCCCAATCCCTCAGCCTGAATAGCCATGGAGCAGGCATGGTAAAACCAAGTGTTAGACGGAGAGAGAGTCTTGATTGAGGAGAGGATAAACGTCTATATTACCGAGGTAATGATCTCAGCAACATCTTAGGCTGACTGATTGAGGTTACAGGTCTAAATGCAGTAGCCACCAATGAAAAACCAAGAAGAATGTTATGCAAATCATTATGTTGGGTATGCTCATAGTGTCAGAGAGAGGAGTGAGTAGGATGCATCGTAAGTGGGGGAGTGAAAATAGAAGATATTGAGAGCACAGAGTTGTAAGGTGTGGATATATGAGTGTTAAGTGGTCCTTTAACAAGCTGGTTGGCAAATTACATACTCGGCTGTTAGCTAGTACAGCTTACTGATAGCTGACAACCAGTTCAGCTGTTGGAGCCTTGGAACGATATATTGTATTGTGAACAAACCAATCAGTGAAAGGGGAAGTCTACAATGAACAGAAAAGGATAAGTTCTCTTCATGCGTAATACAATACTATACAGTCAGTCGTGTATCAGACTTCAATCGTGCATTAGCCTCGGACCATGTCAGTCACATATCAACCTAGGAGCCTATTAGTAGTCGCATATCAACCTCAGACCCTGTTAGTCGTGTATCAGCTGTCAGTCATGAATCAGCTTCGGGCCCTGTTAGTTGTGTATCAGCCTCATGCCCTGTTAGTTGTGTATCAGCCTAGTGACTTGTTAGTCACACAAGTCTAGTGTCTCTCCCATTTGCCCAGGTGTATAGTCTCTTGTAAATATATGTGGATAGTCTCTTGTATATATATATATATATATATATATATATATATATATATATATATATATATATATATATATATATATATATATATATATATATATATATATATATATATATATATATATATATATATATATATTCTCCTAACAGACTTTAAGACCAGAACCGAGTGTTCCTTCAAGAACCTATATCAACATGGTGCAGTGAGTTTTTCAGGTTCTGTGTGTCTTACAGCAAGAAAAGAAATTTGTATTATCGGCCTACTTATTGGACAACCCCCCCCCCCCGCAACGCATCGCCTTTGTGCTACTGTGTAGGATATCAACATGGTGCAGTGAGTATTTTTTCAGGTTCTGTGAGCCTTATAAGAGAGACAAACTTTATGCAATCAGCCTACTCATCTGGTCATTGAACTCCCCCAGCAACCCTTCGCTTTTGGATTATCATGCAGTAAAAGACGTGTTAGTGTACTGTATGGTGCTCAATGAGTGTCATATAGTGAGTCATTACAGTGCATACCCCCAATGATGTCTTGTGGCTTTTTTGTATATGTATTGCTACGGGAAGGCTGTTTCTCCTCCTCATTACAGTCATCAAGCGCACCCTTCCCCTACAATGTCCACCTGAGAACCACCACTTGGGCTCGCCTTCACGCACCTCATTCATGCACTGTTCACTCATTGTCACTACTTTTTACCTAGGAATCTGCTTTACAATCATGAATTTTACTCACTCTGAGCCTTACCTGCCTTTTTCTACTACACAATGGCTGATTCTCCTCTTCTACCCATTCCAGACACTCTCTACATGTTTTGGATGAACTGCACGATTTCCTCACTGCTCCTCATGAGGAATACGAGGAAAACATGACTAATAATGAGGCAGAGGTTGCCGCACACTCCCTCTCACTGCCACTTAATCCCAACTGTACGGCCACACGGGATAATGGCAGTGATATCCATCAACTTCTGAAGTTTCTACAAGAGTCTGAGCCCCACCAGCTTTATCAGGATGGGCTTCATAGGAAAGCTGACGTCTTACAACACCTGGATAAAAATGCTAGATTTACAGCACTCCTACAGATGATGCCACTCATGTGGAGTAGCACAACTACCCTGCCCACAGCTACCCCACCCACAAAAGCTGTCCCTAGCCACCCTACAAACCCGACAGACTTGTATGTTAGTGTCAATTCCAAAGATACATCAGTACCTCCTTTGACTCCTCCTGCATCCCAAAGTCCTCATATTCATCCATTTGCCATATCTGTTTCTACGGTTATGCCTACGGCTGCTGCTCTTTCTTCAAGCAAATCTGTGCCACAAAGCCCACCCACTCTGCAAACTGATGCAACGCTTCAAGTTTTTCACCAGTGGCTTCGGAGGTGGCATGACTTTGCTGTCATGGTAGACCTTCAGAAAATGTCAATAGAGAAACAGCTCATAGAGCTTTGCATGTGCATCTCCTTTGACTTACAAAAACTTCTGGAGGACACACTTGGCATCCCTCCAGACACTTTTCTCACCATTGACGAAGTACTTGACTGTTTTCAAAATCACTTCAAGAATCTCAGGAACGAGGCCATTTGACGTCATGACCTACTTTGCTGTAAATAAGTTGACGGTGAATCCTTCAGTGACTTATATATCCACCTCCACATATTTATCAAGTACTGTAGGTCATTTGAGGCTGCTTGTGCAACTGCTTCAGCTATTCACGCCTCTACAACTCAATTATGTGCTGTTTCTGCATACAAGAAGGAACAACAACGGCAGAAGATGGTATCCTCCCAGCAGATTGCAACGACACAGTCTCCCTCCAGTCACTCATGCTAGTCCTGCAACTGCTGACACGGCCCGGAAAGGTGCCCTGCTACTAACAGCACCTATACCAAATGTGGCTGTAAGGGTCACTGGGCCAGGACTCCTAGATCCCCAGCCAAGGATGTGCAATGCCGCAATTACAACAAGATTGGCCACTACGACAGATGTTGCAAGAAAAAGGACAAGGGTCAAGACAGCTCTTCAGACTCTGGTAGACTTTGCCCTTCTCCACACAAGAAACATAGCAACTGTCGTAATGTATGACGCATCGTGACACGCAATGCTATCACCACTGTGCATGTGTCATCACCTTCTCCAGAAACCGACAGGACCCTTTAGAAGCCTAGCCAGCCACAGCAACCCCTTCTATCTGACGATCACCCTATGAGGACTTTTGAGTCTGTCTCCACTGATTTCTTCCAGGTTGCAGGGCAGTCATACCTGGTAACTGCAAACAGACTGTCAGGCTGGCCTGTTAAAGTACCCTGTGGACCAGACATGACAACTTCAAGGATGTTCTGAAGATACTTCCGAGATAATGGTATTCCCCCCAACTCAGGACCGATGGAGGCCCACTGTTTAACAGCACAAACTTCTGGATCTTCATGCAACGTTGGGGTGTTCACCATGTGATGTCCTTGCCCCACTATCCCCGATCAAATTGACATGCCGAGGATGCAGTTAAATCTGTAAAGCACCTCATTTTGAAGACGGTATCCAATGGAAACATCAACTGTGAGGATTTCGGCATGGGTCTCCTAGAGCTATGCAACACCCCTACTTCTGCAGGTCGCTCTCCAGCCCAGGTACTGTGTGGCTGCCCTATCCGCTCCTGTGTCCAGGTCCACCAAGCGTCCTTCTCCAAGGAATGGCAAGACCGGACCGAGAACTGCAACAGCCGAGCTGCCACTTGTACTGAACAAGTCAGGTGCCACTACAATTTCTATGCCCAACCCCTTGCTAGGTTGACTGCCAACCAGAACATCCAAATTCAAAACCTGACATCACACCCTTGGAACAAGGTTGGAATAGTATGGGCTGCAACAGGTCCAGGATGTAAAAATACTTCTTCCCACCGGACGAGTCTGGTGGCAGAAATGTCGACGTCTCCATCCAGTGCACTCTCCTAGTGTTGACCCTCTCCCCCATGTCCCTGTGGCCCCTTGCACGGCATTGTAAAGTCCGGTACATACTTCCCTCACTGTACCATGTCATTCACCTCGACTCAGAAAAGAAAGCCCGCTCATAATTGTGCTATGAGCATGAGAGGGGAGGAAGGTGTGGATATATGAGTGTTAAGCGGTCCTTTAACAAGCTGGTTGGCCAGTTATGTAGTCTGCTGTTAGTTAGTACATTTTACTGATAAATGATGACTAATTCAGCTGTTAGAGCCTTGGAACGATATATAGTATTGTGAACAAGCTAGTCAGCGAATGGGGAAGATTGTGATAAACAGTGAAGGACAAGTTCTCTTCATATGTAATACATTACTATATAGTCAGTTGTATATCAGCCGTCAGTCATGTATCAACAATCAGTCATGTATCAGCCTTGGACCCTGTCATTGCATATCAACTTCAGACCATGTTAGTAGTCACATATCATCCTCGGACGCTATTAGTCATGTATCAGCCATCAGTCATGTATCAGCTTCGGGGCCTGTTAGTCGTGTAGCAGCCTCATACCTTGTTAGTCTTGTATCAGTTTCATGGCCTGTTAGTCAGATAAGTCTACTGTCTCTCCCGTATAGTCTCTTGTAAATATATATGCATAGTCAATTTTATATATATATATATAATATATATATATATATATATATATATATATATATATATATATATATATATATATATATATAATAATTGACTATGCATATATATTTACAAGAGTCTATACACCTGAACAAACGGGAGAGACAGTAGACTTGCGTGACTAATAGGCCATGAAACTGATACAAAACTAACAAGGTATGAGGCTGATACACGACTAACAGGCCCCAAAGCTGATACACGGCTAACAGGGTCCGAGGGTGATATGTGACACAAGTCTACTGTCTCTCCCGTTTGTCCAGGTGTATAGTCTCTTGTAAATATATATGCATAGTCAATTATATATATATATATATATATATATATATATATATATATATATATATATATATATATATATATATATATATATATGTGTGTGTGTGTGTGTGTGTGTGTGTGTGTGTGTGTGTGTGTGTGTGTGTGTGTGTGTGTGTGTGTGTGTGTGTGTGTGTGTGTGTGTGTGTGTGTGTGTGTGTGTGTGTGTGTGTGTGTGTGTGTGTGTGTGTGTGTGTGTGTGTGTGTGTGCGTGTGCGTGTGCGTGTGTGTGTGTGCATGTATATATTTTCTCGTAATTGACATTCAGGCCAGAATCTAGTATTTCGTTCAAGAAGCTATATCAACAGAAGTGAAAATGTGAAATATGAGTAGCTTGAAAGATTGGAAGTATAGAACAGTCAAGAATTCTAGCTGCATGGTCGTGGCGATCAGGAACACTTGTAGGATGCCTGATAGTTTGCTAAAATGGTGGATGACAGCAAAATTAGGCCTCATCCCTCCATATCAGTGTGAATAGAATGAAGCCATTCACTGTGGTGTACACTGAGCCATTGTAAAAAAAAATTCAGCATGTGGATGAGAAGACAGCAAAGAATCATGGTAAGAGGAGAGACGTTCGAAGAAGAACACAGAGTCAGTGGAGTTAAGAGAGCAGTAGTAGAGGCAAAAAAATATAGTAGCAGCAGAAAGATAGATCTTTAGCCAGAGAACATCGAAATTAGGTATGTTAGTGGTACAGTAGGAACAGACCCTGCCTTTGGAACGGAAACGAAAATACAGATTACAGAGAGATTTTTAAATCGGTTCAGGGGATGCACAACTAGACAACTGGGTTCCTAAGAGAAGGAGGAGGTTAGGGAGGGATATACCCAAGTGCTGTTCCACAGATTAAAGATTAGAAGTCAGCCCCCGGATGTTAGAAAAGCACATGACAAAAGAAACAGATTTATTTGGAAGTGTAAGATTAAGGGTAGAACAAGTTCTACCACCAGGCGTGTTCAATCTCACGCAAGGTGCAGTCAACAAGTTCCTTTAACATTCATAGCACACCTCGTTGCCGGGTACTGGGGGCCTTGAGTTGTCAACCTTCTATAACAGTGATGAGAAAGAAAGTAAAGAGAAACAGAGATTGGGAGTGTCGTAAGTTGTCAAATGCATAGGCATAGTAAAAGAAGTGTGATGTATACACCAGAAAATTTGGTATAGATGTAGGGTCAAACACAGGATATGAGGAGCAAAAATATTAATTATTTCGCTAAAATTGTCACCAATCCACTACTTAAGAAGGATAAGGAGTGTCATATGAAAACAACTGTAATGAAAATTTGCATATCTATATAAATATAAAAATATCTTTCCGGACTAATTATACTTTTCTTGTGTTGATCCTTCCTTAAAAAAAATAACTTTGCTGTTTTAGCACATTCTCTATTTATATTTGATTTTTTTATGTATCACAATTAGTCCCCAATCGAATGAGGGTGGACACAGATAGGATAGAGCTGGGGATGAAGGCTGGATGCCATTCCTAATGCCCCACAGTGGGATCGAACCCGAACTAATCAGGCACTTCCCAACTTGCATATCCTACCAATGAGCTACTGCGGCTCATTGCATCAAATCTATTATAGTTTATTTATTTGATTATTTCAAGGTGACCGTGTTTAGAAAATACTCTGTAAGTATAATATAATCCCTTTGCATACATTGCCAACTTCATTATCTCCATAGTATAATACTTATCAACAGATATGTGCTTGGAAGAACTTGAGACTTCACCGTAACAAAGTTTTCAAATATTAAGCATATACAAATGAATTATACTTTCAGCAAGAACAAGATACTGACAGACCTACCTTTGGCTATTAGTTATGACTACCCTGCTCCCCTCCGCACAATATAGTGTCAGATTAAATTAAATGATTGATAAGAGGTTAATCGCCTACCTATACGGCTCACAAGCGGAAGTTCCTCCCTGTTCAGAGTAAAAGTAATCTGTGGGTGATGGAGCACCAGAAGGAGGTGATGCGTGCGAGAACACAGACTGTGGAGTAGTAGACCTAGAGCGTCGATGGAGGGATATGGAATGCTGGCTGGCAGGACTTCCAGGAGGATACGCCTCCCCCCCTCCTTCATATAACTCGGATGTTTCTACCACCAAGAACTTGAAAAAAAAATATCTTAAATATTTTAAGCTCTTTACCACATTACGTAACCCTCATTCTTAATCTTAAATATTTTAAGATCTTTACCACATTACGTAACCCTCATTCTTAATATTTATCAGCATAATTGCTGCATATATATTGAATATATCCTTTTATTAATTTAAATTTATCTTTGAATCACAGATTTTGATTTCTACAGTAATTGGTTATAGAGATCAGGTTGAGATCTCTTAAGCAGAACTAGAAAACCGTTCTCACATGGTGATCTTCCAAATGAAAAATGCGGTTTAAACTTTTACACCTCTTTTGAACAAAGATATACTAAACCTCAGATTTCATATTTAAAGTGACTGGTTCTATAGATCAATTATAGATCTCTTAAGCAGAACTAGAAAACCATTCTAAAGCAGAACTAGAAAACCATTCTTACACCGTGATCTTCCAAAATTATACTGTGCTTCTTAGTTTTATACCTCTTCACGAACTGAAATATTTTGAATCTCGGATTTTCATTTCTGCAGTGACTGACTACAGAGATCAGTCTGACATCTCTTAAGCAGAACAAGAAAATCATTCTCACACAGTGATCTTGAACTGCAATACAACAAATACCAAGCAAGGCCTAGCTTTGGTCAATTTTACGATTACACCCAACTCCTTTTGGAAGTAGTAATCATTAATTTTCTGTGGTTTTTAATATGTTTTGAACGAATCTGACCTTCTAAACCGTCGGAAATTATTCCCAACCTAACCTGATCTAACCTAACCTAACCAATTATAATCTAAAAATGAGTAAATTGAGACAGCTCAGAAGGTCAAATGCGTTCAAAACGCATAAAAACTCTTACAATATCGAGACCTACCTACACAGCATGAAATAGTTGGAAATGCCACAGTTTTAAGAGTAAAATATACCATAACTTTTCTTGATTCATTATATCATATACTCACTTCTTCTTCATCTTCCTCTGGCAAAGATTCTGACATGCTTGTTTTCGCGATGGGGGCACGACTTGCATTACTTGGCACTTCCAAAGATGACCTTTAGAATAGGAAAAAAACAATAAAAACATAAAATTACAAAAGCTTAGTCTTTCTCATGGACTTAAGGATGCAGTAAAACCAAAATCAATTTGAGAAGCAACTTTTAGGTAAGATATGTTTATGAAACTGGACTTTAGCAAAGTTAGTCCTCACTGTTTTGTTTTAAGAGGAAAAAGAATTTCTGATACACATAAATGCAATAATAAAACATCGCTTAGCCTTGTAAAAATTATTTGCTGGAAAAGTTGACTTAAAGGTTAAGATATAGACAGGATTATAATATAAACCTATTTTGCATTCCAACCATAAGAAAAATTCGACTATTGCTGGTGGTATATAGAAGAGAGAATTCCACTCCCATACTCCGTGCTTGTCATAGGAAAAGCTCATTATCCCATAAAGTAATTGACAGGATTAGAATTATTATTATTGTTTCGGCCATTCCCCTTACAAGTGGGATTGTGGCCATTGCATGTGTGTTTTCTGTCATAAGAACAAACAAGATGGGATATCTCTGGTGGAAGAGAATGAATTCCATCCTCATCTCTGTGTGCAATAATAATCATGGTAATAAGGGAAAGAGCGAAATACTGATCGATCCTCCCTTTCCTGACTTTCTTCTTTCCATGGACAACTGACAGAAGAAGTAAGGACATGAAAAGTATGATGAAGCCAAGCTCCCTCCTTTCATTTGTTGCAGATGTGGCCACTCTAACAGCCCCAGCAGGATATGAATACAGGTAGTCACCGACTAACTATGGAGCTTGGTTCCAAATAGTCCATCGTAAGTCAGATCATTACATCAATTATTATTATTATTATTATTATTATTATTATTATTATTATTATTATTATTATTATTATTATTATTATTATTATTATTATTATTATTATTATTATTATTATTGTTATTATTATTATTATTATTATTATTATTATTATTATTATTATTATTATTATTATTATTATTATTATTATTATTATTATTATTACAGCATACCAAACTTTTCTAACCTTCTGCTGCTCTTTGTTGGCACTTCTAGAGAAGCTGAAGAGCACTGTAGCCTTGGTGAAGGTGTCCATGACCACACACCACCAGGCGAGAATGATGCCGTCGATGGAATATCCATAGTTGATCGAGAGATGGTTCTTGAAGATCGCCTTATAAGTGATGCTGTGTAGGAGTCAGGTCGCACAACCTGAAATTTAGGTGTTACTGTTTGCTGTTTTGTGGCACCATAAATCCCTCTTCGAAAGGGAAGAGCCAGAAACAAATTGCAGCTGGAGAATTAAAGCTGGATACCTTTCTTAATACCTTGCGATGAGCTCGAGCTCGTGTTTGTTACTTCCAGATTCGAGTGCTCTAACCACTATGCTATGACAAACTCCTTTTATGTTACAGTCAGATTAAAATTCATATAAGAGAAAAATAAATGCTGCTTTAAACTGGATTCATCTTATAAAAATAAAATCAGAAAGGCATATTTATTGCTCCCCTTCTTATATCAGAATGAGAAACAACAGTACTCTTGTGCAAAGCAAAATATCACTATCAGACTAAATCTTAAATATATTGTGTATCACCGCAATTGCTTAAATATTGTCCCTTCACCCTGGGATAAGAGACTATTGGCTCCACATTCCCTTGTATGTCGTAACAGTCGACAAAATGAGACAGAGCAAGAACACTGGGAATTTCCCCCTTCGCATTTTTTCCCACAAAGAGCTAAGGTATACAAGAAGTTTCTGGTAGGAACACTCAACTATAACCCTAGTAACGGATCCCTCAATGTACGTGCGTAGGGAACAAGAGAAAAAAGAAAAGAAAACAATGAAATTGGTATTACTTTTACAAAGAGAAAGGTAATTATGTTAGGCCTTGACTTCGCCAACCTTCCTTACGACCTGGATCTTGTAAAAAATTAACAACCCCAGGGTGCTATGGGGTTATTCATATTCAGTAGGCAAGTCGCATCACCTCACCTTACCTCACCTAACTTTACCTCACCTATACTAATCTAACCTAAAAGGGTGATATAATTGTACATCGGGTTCTTGGGGTACCTTATCTTTACAAGCTCTAATACATAGCAAAAAAAAAAAAAATTAAAAACATACTCGTAAGACAGTATGAAGAAGTTTAGGTGTACTTTCTCGAGACTTAATGATAACGTTGTCATCATCTTGCGTTTCCTTCTGTTCAAGAGCTTGATTCTGACGAATTAGTTTCCTAGAAGTAACCAAGAAAAAATGGAGAAGATTAAGCGTCATCATAGAATTATTTTCAAATGACATCCTACTGGAGCTAAATGGATGACCGCAACAGAATGAAAATGGAGAGCTTCTCGATAACAAAGTCAGTCAAGCTGTATTATTATTATTATTATCATTATTATTATTATTATTATTATTATTATTATTATTATTATTATTATTATTATTTTATTATTATTATTATTATTATTATTATTATTATTATTATTATTATTATTATTATTATTATTATTATTATTATTATTATTATTATTATTATTATTATTATTATTATCCAAGCAACAAGCATAGCTGGAATAAGTCAGAAACTAGATACCAGATGGCTCCAGCAAGGGAAGCAACTAGGTGAAGAAATGGAAATAGAGAAAATAGAAATAATAAAATGATGTACAATGCTACAACACAATATTGCAATACTGGGCTATCTATTTGTCTATGACACTAACTTTGCCTTCTTCTTCAGTATCTCCTGAGCCTCTGGATAGTCCTTAATTGTAGCTTGAAGATCTGCCTTGCTAAGCACAAACAGATTGCTAAAACCTCTGGATCTGGAAAACAAATTCATATATATTACTTTTAGGTGGGGGTAAACCAGTTGCGGCTGTCGAGTCATACGACAGAGAATCCTTGTCCACTTACCCTGTAGATGACACAAGAAAGGTGGTGGAGGAAATTGTGGCAGACCTTATCGCCAAGAGCTAAGAGGAGTGATTGAGGTATGTCAGTTTCTGGTGAATGTGTGTGCCTTTCTGAAAAGAAATCACTGGCTGCTTTTGGAGGAGATGAGGCCACTTCGGCTGCTGTACCTCAGAGCAGAATATCCTTGCCCACTTACCCGATGAATGACCCAAGCAGAGTAGTGGGGGTGAATTGTGCCATATCTTTATCCTCAAGAGCTGAGATGAGTTTCTGAGGAATATTAGCTTCTGGTAAATATGTACTTTGACTAGGCCATCCAACAAATTGTATTTCTCATATTACTTTCAATCTGTTAAAAGCAAATACAGTCGGTATCCACGATGATGTGGAAAAGAGAATTATGCACTCATAGCCAATGAGTGCCTCATTGGGCGGTGGTAGTGTTGTGGCTACAGAACTCGACTCAGGAAGTAATAACTTCGTGTCTGAGCCCACCATATGGCGTTAGGAAAGGCATCCACCCTTAATTTCACAGCTTCACTCCGTCTGTGTCCTACCCAAAATTGGGACTAATAATGATACATAAGCTTAAAAATGTAATGAGTGCCATAGGGGACAGCGGTAGTGCAGTGGACAGAACACTCGACTCGGGAAGTGACAAATCAATGTTCGAGCCCACTGCGTGGCGTTGGAAAAGGCATCTAATCTATACTCCCCTGCTATAACCGGTCTGTATCCACCCGCATTCGAATGTGGATTAAGTGACACGTAAGACCATCAACAATTTTATGAGTGACATAAGTACCGATTAAAAAATGGCAGTGATGGCCTATTAAGAAGTGAATACTGAAGCCCTGATACATCTCTTCTTTTGAAACAATTATGGTCACACTACTGATTCAATGAATTATAGTACAGTTTTGATAAATCAATACATACTGTAAGAAAGAATTTCTGCAATAAATATGCACAATTGCTCTTCCATCAAGAATAAAAGTCGCCATATTATATGATAAATTATTTATAGAATTAGGCTGACTCATGGTCTCAACCGCCTATTGCAATACTACAACTAAAAGTCTTTTGGACTTCGAGCTGGCCAGATCTGCTCGATGTTAAGTATTCTTTTAGAAACGGTTCTATTTTTATGCCTACATCTACACCGAATATACTGGCGTAATCCTTACGCACCTCTTTTTATCCCTTCACGTATGACAGGTCACAATACTCCGCATCTCTGTTTCTTTTTGTTTCTATATCATCATTATAATAAGACTTCATTAATATAACGATTTTCTCAGCCTCCCCTTTTAATGTTCATCGTTATTTCATCTCTTCCTTGTCCTTAATCTGCTACTTTTTAAAAATATTTTCTTGGTGCCAGGCCCGATGAGAGCAATTTTCTGTCCCCGTCCTGGTGTGTCACACTCGTTAGAATATTTCCTTGGTCGAAGCAACAGCACTTCAACATTGACGCAGTTTTGATTTACTTGCACATACGATATGTTTATCTAAATATTTCACAATATTATCATTACTTACCTAACATTAGCTGTTCTTCTGTTACCCCCAGCAAGAGCCAATAGAGAAATTTCTCCAAAGACGCTACCTTCTCCCAAAGTGGCCAGGACAACGTCTCCTTTTTCGCCTCCCATCACCATAACCTGCCCAGTCTGGACGATGTACATTTCTTTACCCACTTCTCCCTGAGTGGACAAAATTCGTATTTTAGTTCAAGTGTCATGATTTGCAACATGTATATTTTAATATTTTGCGTGTAGCTATTCGTCCCTATAACAGACATTTTAGAGTAAGGGAATTAGGGCTGGATGCCCTTCCAAACACCCCACAGCTTGGTCGCGGGTCTGTCACCTCCCGAGTCAAGTATTCTAACCACTACCCTACCATGCCCCCAGCAACATATGCAATAGCTTTTTTTTTTTTTTGCAGAGTTATAGGTAAGGCACATGCCTAAAATATACTGGATATGTGCTGACGACATAACTGATTTCACAATCAGCCAGCATTTTTCACTGGCATTTTAATCATCCCATTATTCATGGTTGAGCTAGGAAATGACAGCTGCCAATCCTAGCCCTTCCACATCCTCAACATAGTTTAGTAAGATTCAGACGTTTTTATCAGGAAATGCAGTGAGATTTAAACTATCAAGCCCACATTTTTAATTCTACAGAGAGAAATGACCCTCAGGGGGTAATTTCTCGAAGACTCCTACAAGCAATTCAGGAAACACATCATGGAAGATTGCACCGCACACAGCCACATACG
>JAXCGZ010003863.1:55000-65000 GCA_037179515.1 Halocaridina rubra
GTTACCATGTACGTTTATTGTACTAATATGTGACCTTACCTGACCAATAAGAAGAGCAAATACAAAGACTCCCATGAGCCAAGAACACGTCATAAAAAGGTACTCGGCTTCATTCTCTGGTTTGGGATTCTTTCCTATACTAGTTGCCGTCTTGGTCGCGAAGTAAAAACATCGTATGTAACTGCAATTAACAACCAACCAATGAATAATAATAAGCTTGAAAATACATCAAAAGGATATCATATTTTATTACAGTTCTATTTCACATAATCTATGACTATATACAAAAGCCATAATCCTCATGATAAGGGGTTGAGTCTGTGAGAGGAAAGCACAGAAGGGCACAGAGAAGGCATTCTTACCCTCACTCCTTTGTTATGCATTTCATATGAAACAAGGTGTATGATATTAACTTTCCACATCAAATGGAAGTTCTTTATGTTGCTGTTTGCCCTTATATACATTACCAGTACTTCCCATTTGAGTGGGGGCGAGCACAGACAGGTTGGAGTTGGAGAATTACGGCTGGATGTCCTTCATAATGCCCCGCGTTGGGTGCGCACTTGGGATTGTTATTTCCTGATTCCAGTGCTCAAAGCACTGCACAAAGTGTTCCCCAAAGGAGTTATGAATTATAACATGATATATAATAAATGTTAACCATAGAAAATTAAAGGTGATAATAAAATTATGGAAAGTATGTCCTTAGATTACTGCAAATAGCAAATATGTAAACTATAAATTCGAATATCATAAACTTTCATATAAATAATAGTGATAAACCTTTATACCGCCCTCATACTAATAAAGAACACTGGATTTACCCGCCTTCTTTCCCTTTGGCTTAACAGTTCGTGGTAAGGCACATACGAGTATATCCATATATACTATTATCTACGAAGAACTTTTTGAACATCAGGTAAATCAAACTCGCGTTACAAAATACAAGTTAATACCGCCCAAATCGCCTAAGCTACGACAATAGATAAAAATTTTAAATAACACGGCACAGTCAGTATATTAAAGCACTTCTCCCGTCGTTCTACAGACATTCTGTACTTGTCTGATTGTTACATAAATGAATGACCATAACCATTCCACTGTGAGCTGACAGTACATTCTTCCTTTCTTTAGCTGTGATATAATAAGCATATCAAACATATTTAGTATGAAAGAATTTTAAGATAATTACAAGGAATGATAATGGGTATTCCTATATACTGCACATATGCAACATATATCATATACCACGTGGAAAAACAAATATTCCACAGACACCCAAGTTGAATTATCCTATTTTGTGATATTACCATCATTATTCCCCAGCTCTATCCTGTATGTGTTCACCCCCACTCAAATGGAGATTAATAAAGACACATAAAAAGAAAAACAACAACAACCTTCTATTACTGGTCTTGAAACATATGCAGCGTGGATCTTTATGCATTTAACTCGGAAGAGGGGGAAAGAATACCTCCTCCATGTTCCCTTGCATGTTGTAAAAGTCGATTTTATGGGTTGGAGAAAGGGGATTGGGAATTCCCTCCTTTGTATTATCTTCCTTCAAAAACTTCCCCCTTTATAAGGAGAAGTAAGGCTTTTGTATATAGATACGAGATACTCACGCATTGCCATTTCCTTGGAACACCCATTTGTTTGATCCAATGCCTTCCACTTTGGAGAAGCCGTAATAGGTGCAAGTATTAAGATGAATCAAGTACAGCATATTAAGAACAGTGCGGACGACTCGTACGGCATGAGGGGAGGATAATACCGAGTCCAACCGATTGAAAAATTCCCAAAAGGTGTGAATCTGAAAATTTTCAGAAAGCTAGAGAGAGGTAATGTAACACGAAATAGTCATATACAATTATCTATAGAGCAGGAACTGAAGCGAAGACACTATTAGCTAGTTTTTTGGTAATTACGGTGCTCTAATAATATCATCTATATTTCTCCATCTTCCATGTCAGTTCAGTACGGCTCTTTTCGTCTTGAAAGAATGTTAAAGCAGTTGGATGCTTTGCTGTTTGCCTGGGTTAAAGATAAGGACGAAGTACCTAGCTGTTTTGCACTTCCCCCATTCTTGATGCTGCTAAGTGGTTCCTTAAAAAAGGCAGAGGCAGCACATTTGGAAATCAAAGAACCGTTGCAAGAGATTGCAGAGGACGGTTTGAAGCATTCCTCCCCATCAACTGCCTTCGAGTCTCTCCCTCCGGAATTTCTTTCAGGATTTACTCTCCAAGCCTTTCAAACTCCCGTGTTCGCCTACAAGGCAGCAAGAGCAAATTTTACCTTGTCTAGCACACACCAATGGCACATATATTGAATAATGGCCATAAAAGTAGCAAGAAAACCGAGATAGCTGAACTTCATCCCAATTCTCTCTGTCCTTACATCTTCCAACATTTATTTACGAAACGGAGAGAAGATTGAGGAAAGCGGAACTGCCAACTCCTCATTCCCATATACACTTAAAAGCTGTTTAGTCTCCATAACAACAGGAATTGAGGATGTAAAATTCTTTCTCCCAAATTTATGCTGGCTACAGGGATAACAATATTGCTTGAAACAAGTGAGTATACGATCTCACCACCCCTAGAGTCACTTTGTGAAAATTTAAGTATCATTATAATAAAATTACCACTTATTATTACTATGATTTACTTTAGACACGTATTAGTATTGTATGATAATAAATAATTGATAATCGAAAATTTTCCTTTATTAGGTTTTGATTTGACTACAAAGTATATGTATTATTATAACGTAAATTCTAGTATTCATACTTTTTACGTTATCTATTAATGTTTTGGCACTTGGATTTTGTTGTGTTTTATTCGAAGCGCACAAATACAAAATAAACACTGTGCATTTTCCTCAATACTTGAATTAAATCCCTTAATTAACTATACCATATAATGTGACGCACCTCTTCTTTCCCTTCAATTAACAAAAATATACGATAAGATTATTAGTGCCTTCTACGATTCTGAGTCTGATATCTCACCATAAGCTTACGAGAGAGGGGTGGTGGCTTGTTCCATCCTGAATGGAATTGGAGTCAACAAATCTATAACCTATAGGAAGCGGTGTTGGCTATTAGTAGACTCGATCCCCCTCCCATGACGCATCTAGCAAGCCCATGGGTCGTAAGCTATTACTCAACACGCAACGGGACTATATATATGGAAGGACTTGCTGCCAAGGCAATAAGAGCTGTCCAGAATTTCCTGACAGACAGGCTAACTTACCCTTATCAAAAGGGTGAGCAGGTTCTTCCTACAACATGTAGGTACAGTATTGCAAAAACTCTCATGAGAAAGGTTCAAGTACGCCAAAATATCAAGGGATGGCTGACATTGCTCACCTTTAGTATTCTTGGGAGTCTGAAGACTGATATTGGCCCAAATTGGATGTAGAGCAAATCCAGTGGTAACAGAGCAGCAACGTCAAACTAGAAAAAAATAAAAAAAAAATACATATAACATCGTTTTATGATTCACAATTAGTTCTCATTCGAATGGGAGTGGACATAGACACGAGGGAGTTGGAGTATTAAGGTTGGATGCCCTTCCTAACGTTCCGCGATGGAATTGAACCTGTGTCCGTCACTTCCCTAGTCGTGATAACATAAATATAAAAAGTCAAATTATAAAATCAATTAAAATAAATAAAATCGTTTTCTTATCATAAAATAGACTTCATAATAAAAATGGCATAAATATTACCTGATTACTCTTAAAACAGTAAGGCATAAAAATAATCAAAAATAACATTTAGAATTTTTTCATTGTCATAGAATATACGATTACGTAAGACACCTTTTGTCCTATTAATTAAAAGTCAATTACAAGAATTGTATATATAAAAAAAAGATTCATGGTTGTTTTTCTTTTAACTAAAACTGTTCACTGATAATATGAAGGCATTATAATGGCTCAATATTATTTATTCCTAAACTATTATCAATATTATTACACACGCGCTCTCTAGAAGATATCTGCACACACCGCGTAAAGACACATTGGTAGCGATTGGGGCTGGTGGCCCCAGTTCGACCCTGGCCCGGGGTTAGATATAACTTTCAGTGTCTCATTTCGTAACCGATTAAACTGGGTGAAAAACTGGGGTGAATGGGTAATATTCTATAGGTCTGCTTCATTATACAGTCATTGGTTGGAAATAAGTGGGTCCAAGTGACCGCAGAGGGGGCTATGTGATAGATATGTAGTTGGGCTCTAATGCTATCACTGTCCCTTGCCTCTGCCTTCCATGAGAGACCTTTAGCCTTAAAAGCTGCAGTTATATCAAGTATATCTCTAAGGTAACTTACAATGAAATTTTTCGAAGCCATATAGTGTTTCCTCATGAGGCTTGGGGTACCAACCCAAAATCCATTGTCGATATATTTGACACGTGACTTTAGTACAATATCCAAAACGTAAATAAAGTCACACAGGTAATCTGCTGCCAGCCAATACGCAAGATTATCGGCATTTTGGTATTCGCTGAACACTGAACGAAGGGGTATCACCCATGCGTTGAAGAAGAAGATCACGGATACTATAAACAACCAGGAGATATAGAGTGTACCTGCAAATAATGCAAAATTAGATTTTTTAATAAAACGCTTAATGCGACTACAGTATATTTGCGTACTTGCATTAAATTGCAGTCATTTCTCCATCTCTATATTATGCAAAAGCCACAATTCCCTTTATAAAGAGAGTGGTTGAGTCAAAGCAAAACATTTTACTCTGTGTAGGAAACAATACGCTCTGCCCCATTGTGTCGACTTTTGGGACATGCAGGGAACACTGAGATGGTAAATTATTCCCCCCCCCCATTTTAAGTTAGCAACGTACAATATGACTGATACTGATTCTTGGTGCTTTTAAACAAATTTTCCTTCGAAAAATATGTATTTGGAGGAGTGGATCATGCTATATCAATAAGCAATATGGTTTTTACTTCATGAAATACGTATAACATCTGATGGTTACTTTGTGGTTCCAGTCCACCGAGTTGGGTGAGAGCCTTCTTGCATGCTCTGGCCTTCCTGAGGAACCAAACCTTGCGAGAACTGACACCAACCAGATCAGTTGGTGTTGGCGATCTTGAAGCTTCACCTGCTATAGATTCTAAACGATGACGAGGCTTTTGTTGCTCTTCCCCTGCACCAAAACCAAAACGTATATATTAAAATCTACAAAATATCCATGACTCACGAATGCATGTACGTGAATAATTGAAACGATAACGAATATGCCACGGAATGGCTAGTTTTCCAAAAGTTAATATTTGAATAACCTCTTCGGAATAGCCAATCGAGCTGAATGGCTAGTTTTCAAATATAGATTTTTTGAAAATCTTCCAATACGGAATAGTTAGTATTTGAATAGCTAGTATTATTTTCCAGTAATAAATGGCTGGTACAATAAATGTACAATCAAGCTGAATATATACACAAACATCTTTTATTAGGTTCACTGACTAAAATTAAAGCAAGACATGCTCATAATTTTTAAGAATATGAACTTTGAGGAATAAGAGGACACGTTTTCGGACCATAAAAGACAGTAGATCTTACCACCGTCAGAGAGCTCAGTGGATGGTGTGGGTGGCTGAGTGATTTGTGCTTTCACGCGACTTGCTCGCTGACTGAAAGCTGTCACCAGATTGTGGATTTTTTCCGTCACGTAACGACTGTGCTCTAGCGGTGTGTTGCTGGGTGGGAGAGTTAAATTACTGAAGACAATGTCTATGCCAAGGATCATGTACAAGAATAGTCATGCAAGTACTAAGTTGTTTAGAAAAAGTGTTCTTATTATTATTATTATTATTATTATTATTATTATTATTATTATTATTATTATTATTATTATTATTATTATTATTATTATCATTATTATTATTATTATTCCTAATACTCCGCGGTAGGATCGTACCCACGTTAGTCAGGCATGTCACTGGCCAAATCGTGTGCTCTATCACTGAGTTACTGCAGCCCCCAGTAATGAAAACGTATGAAAGGAATATATATATATATATATATATATATATATATATATATATATATATATATATATATATATATATATATATATATATATATATATATATATATATATATACATAACATATACATATATAATATATATATATATATATATATATATATATATATATATATATATATTATATATATATATATATATATATATATATATATATATATATATATATATATATATATATATATATATATATATATATATATATATATATGTATATATGTATATATATATATATATATATATATATATATATATATATATATATATATATATATATATATATAAAGAGAGAAAGGCTTACATTTCACTCCTTTCACTGGCGGATGAATGGCAATGGTATCGCCACTTCTTGTGGGTGGCTGGGGTGCTCTGTTCAGAGGCTATGTTAATGGTGGGTACAGGGTATGTTGCACCCCCAGTCCATGGGCTACTTCCACTAGACCATGGGCTTTTGCTCTCCTGAAATTATTCGCAAAAAAAAAAAATATTTACCTTTGGGTAAATGAAGCATTTTCTAATATATATATTCTCATTATAAATTAAAATCTGTTTTCTGAATAATATTAAATTGGGTTCGTCATATTTTGTATCTTTGAAATATTATTCATGAACACCCGAAAAATTGAAATAGAAATTATGCTTTTCGACTTATTAATCATTTTTATTTATTTTATTATTATTATTATAATTCTCTTTTTTTGTGTTCTGCACAAATGGTGAAAACCTTCACTTGAGAAAAAAAAATATTGCATTTAAACACTTCTGAATGGCTAAAATGCAAAATAATAATTCTAAAAAAAAAAAATAGAGCACAGACTAAAGAGTAAAGAATTCACGCTCCGTCACAGACTGAGGTTAGTAAGGGCATACACTCAGGGTAACGATTACATCTGCCAAAACAAGTCCTTCGTAAGAAGGCAACCGTCCTAGCCCTTAGTAGAAAAGGAAGTTCGTGACGTAAAACCGAATCCAAAGAGTAAAGAACTACAAGAAAGACGACAAAACTTGTACACAAAATATAATAGACATTTGTAATATATCTCATCATACAACTTTTTCAACATCTTGGACTATATTTTTTTCGGCCTGTATTTTTATTGTTTATCATTCAGTCACTTCCACCTTGTCCTTAAGCTGTTACTTTTTCTTACACGTGGAATGTTTTATTGGTGACCGGGTCGCCTGAGAATCATTTTCTTTGCCCGTCCTTATGCCACACTCATAATAAAAATGAATGCAAACAAGCTTTGCAAATTTTAATAAGACACCAAAATTACTGAAATAAAAAAAAAAACATATTGCGATTAGATTTTTTGCATTCTTGGTAAATTTCAAAGAAAGTACAAGAGAGAAGATGACAATGGTTGGGCCATGTAATGCGAAGAGAAGAAGCCCTAGTGTGTAGGAGTGATATGGATATGGAGGTGGAGGGAAGGAGAGGAGGAGGAGGGCCGAAGTTCCAACAGAAGGATAATTTAGCAAATGATATGCGAGATAAGTGGCTGAGGGAACAGGATACACGAAACAGTAAAGGCTGGAAAAGGCTAGCAAGACACAACGACTCCATATACAAATGGGATAAAGCTGAGGACATCACATCTGACAAGTCATTACACTCTCCATCTCTGTTTCTCTTTACTTTATGTATTTTTCGTGCCCAGGCTCGTTGAGGGCTGTTTTATTTTATTATTTTTTTGGCCCATCCTGGTGTCACAATCATAAAAACAAATAAAAAAAAATAACTCTAGAGAATGCTCGAATACCTTACCAGAGCGATGGACGACGATCCCTGGATGGGCGTAGAAGTTCTTTGTTCCATTCCTTCACTGTCCAGAGAAGAAGAAGGCCAGGGGACTGTTTCACCATTTTCCAAAGATGCGTTCTTTGAGTGACTCACTTTCCCCTTCTCCCTCCCCCACTTGGCTGATTTCGAAGGTGTCTGAGACGCCGTACAAGACTCTTCGGCGTCATGGGAAAGCGTTGATTGGAGAACGGTGCAGGGTAGAGGAGTGACGCGGGTGTGACGACGCCCTATATATGGGCTGGAACGAGGGCGTGAAGAGGAAACGCTCAAATGCGTTGTCGTCGTTTGACCATTCGGTCTGATGTTACTTCCTAGGCCAAGAGGTAGTACTCGCCCGCTAAGGCCCACCCCTGAAACATAATATTATTATTATTATTATTGTTATTTTATTATATTATTATTATTATTATTATATTATTATTATTATTATTATCATCATTATCATTATTATTATTATTATTATTATTATTATTATTATTATTATTATTATTATTATTATTATTATTATTATTATTATTATTATTATTATTATTATTATTATTATTGGTAGCAGTAGTAGTAGTAGTAGTCAGAATGATGAGATGATTCCTAATCTCATTATTCTACCTATTACTATTACTACTACTTTTACGACCTGCAAATATCTGATACTTACTATACCGAACGGAAATAATCTCTCTCTCTCTCTCTCTCTCTCTCTCTCTCTCTCTCTCTCTCTCTCTCTCTCTCTCTCTCTCTCTCTCTCTCTCTCTCTCTCTCTCTCTCTCTCTCTCTCTCTCTCTCTCTCTCTCTCTCTCTCTCTCTCTCTAAGCTGCGGTCACTGAATTGAAATTATATAGATTGTAAAGAAATAATCTGACTTTCAATGCTATATTACAATAATAGAACGTTCATAAATAATTTTTTCACAAAAAAAGCAAACCACAACAAGTATAATACAACTGCTACTACTACTACTACTACTACTACTACTACTACTACTATGATAGAAAAAATCCTACTATATATATATATATATATATATATATATATATATATATATATATATATATATATATATAAACATTTCATTCATACACTTTAAATGTGTGTATAGATACCATGCTTTATAAGTATTGAAAACAATATACTGCATATACATACGTTCAGTCAGGTTTTGTTTATGGTTATTCTTATCATAAATCATTTCAGTAGTAATGAAATAATTTAATGATTTATATAATAATAGTAAACACTAAAGCAATATATATTAATAACACTACAGTACAATATATAAGGATGAACTATTATATACAATAAATGATTAAATAAGTAAATAAAATATTATCTTTTTAGTTTTTAGATACACTAGGCAAGAATACTTTGTCTACATATTACATTAAAGTTTATTTCATCATTTCATCATCAAACATATATAAAATAGACTTTATTTATGTCTAGTGTTATGTTTTATCTCTATGTTTATTTTGTAGTTTTATCCGGGCTTGAGTTTATCAATACGGAAATATAAAATAAATGTTAATTATAGCCACTTATCTGTTTCATATTTCAATGTTAGTGTCTATTTTGCCTTGCTGCCAAATCCCGGAACGACGTTGATATTTTACCATGAAATACATTTCTTTCTCCTCCATCTTGATGATTTATGTCTCACGTCATAGAAAATTACAAGATGGCCGATAAACAAATACAGTTTGATACTGTAATATATATATATAAAAAAATAAAAACAAAGGAAGCTCGAAAATGCGCATTGTAAAAACTCTCTCTCTCTCTCTCTCTCTCTCTCTCTCTCTCTCTCTCTCTCTCTCTCTCTCTCTCTCTCTCTCTATATATATATATATATATAATATATATATATATATATATATATATATATATATATATATATATGTGTGTGTGTGTGTGTGTGTGTGTGTGTGTGTGTGTGTGTGTGTGTGTGTGTGTGATTACCTAATTGTGATTACCTAATTGTGTTTACGGGAAAGAGCCTAAAGCTCGTATCTTCCCGTCTCCTCATCGGTTCCATTTTATACTTAGTGATACTTATCATGCCTGTCCTTAAAACTATGGATTGAGATAGCATTAACTACCTCCTCGCTTAGCCAATTCCAAT
>JAXCGZ010003863.1:77500-153661 GCA_037179515.1 Halocaridina rubra
CAGAAGAGTCTCCAGGTATATCAAATTCACCATAGGTGACTTTATAACATAAAATCACATCGCCTCTTCTTGTACGGTAAAATAGAATTGGCAAAATGAGGCACCTGAGTTTTTCATTGTATGAGCAGTCCCTCAGTGTGGGTACTGTTTAGGTCGCTCGCCTCTGGGTACTTTATAATAAGTCAGCATCATAATTCTTAATGGGATACCAGATCACATTACAGTATTCTAAATGACTCCGACTAAGGGCTCTGTAGACATGGGAAAAGATTCCTCATCCACAAAAATATATGACTTGCGGATAGTCCTACGATCCTATTGACCTTGGTAGAAGCTTTAGCAATACGATTGCTAATTTAAGGTCTGGTGTGAATATCACTCCTAAGTCTTTCTTTTCCTTTTACAGAAGCTGGTTTTTACGTTACAGTCTCTCCGGCCCATAGTTTATTCATGCAAAGGATTGCTTCGACCTATGTGCATAACCTTGCACTTGTCCACGTTGAATGACAATTACCAATCAATAGACCATTTTAATAGCATGGTCGGATTTTTTGGAGTGACTCTTGGTCGAATCCAGAAGTAATAGGTTATAGATTTTGATGTGATCAACAAATAGTTTCATTCCACAGGATGCACCATCAGGTAGGTCATTTATGTACAATATGGACAACACCAGCCCCAGTGCACTTCCCTGAGGGATACCACTTAGGACCTCCTTAGAATAACCAATGTACAAAATGGAAATAAATGTTTGTTTGTTTGTTCCAGGATGATGATATATTCCTTAACCCATTGCTGTCGACTTAAGAGGAAATCCCAAATCCATGACAATACTCCTCCCATAAAGACAAGGTTTCTGCTTGGAGATTAATCTAGTTGTGTAAAGAAGCGTCACCAAATTCTTTATGTCAGGAAGAATCACCATACTATCTTCCATAAGTTTCACAGCATTTTTTAGCTCATTGCCAAGAGACAGATCCACTCTTTTAAGCCGGTACAATTATTTTCTGAAATTCAAACATCACATTTCTTGCTCTCAGGACCATAAATAGCAGATTCCTTCTTGCAGTTGATATAATGGAGATGGTAAAGCTCTCTTAACAGCAGAAACCAGCTAATATTTTGTCTTCTTTGGTCCTTGGATATATAATTGCTGTTATCTGCTGTTTTATGTCCCTATCCCCATTTGAATGGGAGTGGGCACAGATAGGTTGGAGCTGGGGAATCAAGGCTGGATGCCATTCCTAGCAGCCCGCAATGGGTTAAAACTAGGGTTTTCATATCCCATTTAGTGCTCTACCCACTGCTACCGCAGTCCCCTCCTTTGCAATACTATATGTGTAGAAGGCAATATAATGGCCTACTCACAGGCCACAATCATAACAGTATGCATTATTCCTTAGTGCTCTTCCACACACAGATAACTCAAACAGATCGGCTGTCAGAAAGGTGAAGAACATACGGTAGATGTTCGTACTATGAACACAAACAAAAATAATACAGAAATATCAGTTCCAAACATTTCCTTTCAGTATATAAAAAATATAGATGGACAAAAGCTGCTCCTTAGTTTTGCTATGCAAGCAATACCCATACATATATTGGGAGCGCTACACTTTACTCCGTTTGAAAAAAAAAAAAAAATTCTAGTCCCCATAAACATGCTGATGGAGGGTCCATTGTACAATAAAATCAAGAGGTTATTTTCCATATGTAAGATTGCCATCAGTATTTTTATGATGGGAGGTCTCTTAAAGAGAAACAAGATGTTTAATGCAGAAAAAGATAATCAATGATACCATTAAATATCAACAGCAATCAATTTTAGCTGATCTTTTCAATTATTTCCAGGAAAGTAAGCATTAGTTTTCCTCAGTTGTTAATTCAAAAAAAAAAAGGACCATGTAACCAATGCATACAGGGTATTCTCAGGTGGTTACAACCCTCTTCAGCGCTACTCAATAAGTAATGAGTGTAGAGAGATCAAATGTTCCAAGGGCGCTAAAACACATAGTCCTTATAAATATTTTAAGCATATCTTAAAACCTTGTCTCCTTCAAAAAGTACATCTCATGTAATCACAGAGCCTAATCCTCCCATATTTCCTGCAATTCAATACTTTGACTATTCCTACAGCCTGTGTTTTTGTCTTTTTTATTGCTAATCATACTCTTATTTCTGCCCCATCCTTAAGCTGCTACTTTTCCTGATTATTTTTTGGTACTGTCCGATGAGAGAAATTTTATTTGCCCATACCAGTCACACTCATAAAAAAAATCACTAACCTGCTATTTACAACTTTACTACCACAAAAAATTAAATTGAATCCACTTATTTCTGATTCCCAAAATATCCTGTAATAACATAGTTGTTAACTAGCTTGTTACTGATCATCTTTGCGGAGTAGACTGAATATATCCAAAAAGAAACAAGTATTGCCGATTGACAGGGAAAGGGCACTCATTCCATGAATCAAACTTTAAGTGCATTAAATTATGTTACAAGTAGCTTTTCACTGTAATTAGCTTTAGTGAGAAAAAAAATATTTCTTAATAGTTATTTATTTGTCCTAATCTGCCTGGCAAACAGAAAAGCCCTGAGGAAGGCCAAAGTCGATCTCGTACTTTCCCACATGGCTCTCTTGAAGTACTGTATATGTTGTTGCTGGCAAATTTGGTTTTGCAAGATCCAATTCCACATAATGTGCTTGATTGTTCAAAGTGATGTGTTATAACCTGGACAAGTATCATTAACAGAGTCATCCAGCCGCTTCTAACATCTCAGTAGGGCTGGGTGGCTTCCATATTGCAACATGGTCAAGCAGAATCTGTCCTCAGAGGGAAGGGAAGATTTGAAGGAATGGATGTCAGGAGATTATGCATTCAACTGTGTTGTAAATGAGTGATTGGATGGAACAGAAAAATGGATTAGATATAGATCACTTCATTGTTTTCCAATATTGAGTCACATCCTACTGACCCAGGTAAGAAAGCCACAAACTAAGTAATTTGGGGAAGACATATTCTGCTCATCCATTAGGTACTCTGTAGCAAGATTGATAACCACCAAGAAAATATAATATAGGTGCAATGATACTGATATAAACAATACAGTACAGTCAGTGACTTCACTTATAAGCTATAATATTTAATAAAAAAAACCAACAACATATTTTTACAATAAGTAATCCTCCTTTTATGTCACTATTAATCTCCATTATGGAGGTGAACACACAAATATTGGAGCTAAGGAAATAATGCTGGATGCCATCACCTGCAGTGGGTACAGTCGCGGGTCTGTCACACCACAGTTCCCTGTAGCTTATATTAACAATCACATTAAGAAATATCAGTCATCAATTTTTCATCAAGGAATTCATTAATAGTGACATCTGCTTCTGCAAAGTTTTATTTGGAAAAGTTAATGTCTTTTTACGGTACTGGTTCACATGCAAGTTTATCCACTGAAAAATTGAAACTAAATGATTACAGCAGAACTGTGAAAGTAAACGAAGTTTTAACCAATACCACCTTTACAAAAATGAAAGGAATAAAGATGTTTAATAAGAAAATGTTATATAAACAATAAATATTAAATATGAATGAAGCTCACCTCATATTTTTTTCCCTGGCAAGTTCTTACAAACAGAAATTGTTGCATTTTCAGTATCTAATTTACTCTCAACGTATTCTTTAGGGTAAACCAGAAAATCATAAGGCCGGATTATGAAAATGAGCATTGGCCTGATCTTGCTCACTATATGTTTGACATTAGTTGCCACTATTAGTTCCCAAGTCGAATGGGGGTGGACACAGGTGGGAGTTGGGAATTTGGTGTGCAAACTCTTACAAACAGAAATTGTTGCATTTTCAGTATCTAATTTACTCTCAACGTAAACTTTAGGGTAAACCAGAAAAACATAAGGCCAGATTATGAAAACGAGCACTGGCCTGATCTTGCTCTCTCTGTTTGACATTTTAGTTGCCACTATTATTACCCAATTCGAATGGGGGTGGACAAAAGTGGGAGTTGGGATTTTGGTGTGCATAAGCATGCCCGAGCTAAAATCTACAAGTAGAGATATGAAAAGGGGGGGGTATTTTTATCACGACTTTCGAATTTTATTTTCCTGTTTTTGTTGTGGCCGACTCTGATGACTCTTGTGGTAAAAGGCAATACAGTACAATATATACAAAAACAAAAATTAACAACTGAGCATGAGTACCAACTACAAAAAGGGAAATCTTTTCCTTTCAAGATTACAGGTTACGGTGACGGACCATTCTGAGAAACTTCAAAATCCTTATAGGAATACGTTTGAAAAATGTTCATTTGTTGTTCAACAGCAATCACCGACAGGTTACATACAAAAAAGGGCACAGGTTAGGCATGAATTATGACTGCAAAATGGTACATTATTGCGAATCTTCAAAAGAGAATACAAGTCAACTCCTATATTTCTTAAGTTTACTCATAATACAAATAGACAACAAAGTTTATGCAGGTTGGTTCCAGTCAAAATGCTGAAAGCTCAACATTATACACTGGAATCCAGTAAAAAATGTAAAATGATCATTCTTTTACACCTAACGTAGATCACCTGTTAACAGGTGATAGAGATACAGTTAAGCACAAGTAAAAACAGCATTATAGTATTTGAAGTTAAAGGATTTTAAATGAATAACATTTATAATACTCAAAGTTATGGAGTTTTTACATTACACCACTTTCACATGTTTTCCTAGTGAAGTGAGTGAGAGAATTTTCAAAGTCTTAACACACTTTAACACAAGGTAATTAATGGCAGCCACCGGTGGCAGCAATATGTTGTATCCCATTGTTTTAAATGGAGTTTTGCAGACAAGGTTACTGCAGTTACTCCATGCACAGTAAAAGTGCACTTTATCCCTGCCTGTTGCAGTTAAAAGATGAACAAGCATAAGGGAGCAGGCAGTGTGCAATCTTTTCCTCCCCCTTTTTTTTCTCAAAGCCTCTGCCAGAAGACACAAGCATAAGCAAAAAATTTGGAACTGTTATTCATTATCTTTTATTACAGTTGTGATCACCCTACGGCCTCACAGGACATGGCATCATTTGAGAAAAAAAAAAGAAAAAAAAAGAAAAAAATACGGCTTAAGCTCAAAAATACCTAAATATGAAAGAATGCATATCAAGACATTTTCTAATTTAAAAAATAATAATATTTTTCAACTGTTACACCCGTCTCATCCCCGACTATTTTATGCTGTTTAAATAGGTCTTGATATTATAAGATCTTTTATAGGTTTTGAACGAATCTTACCTTCAGAGTAGTCGGAAATTGTTCATTTTAGGCGAGGATAAGATAGGATAGGAAAGGATAGGACTGGATTGGATTGCTTAGGTTAGGATAGGTTTAAGTAAGAAAGATTAGTTTAAGTTAGGTTACGTTAGGAGCAATTTCCAACAGCTTGAAGGTCAGATTCGATCAGAACGCATGAAAAAAACATAGGTAAACATATATTTCACCTCCAAAGGGAGACAGGTATAAAGGTAAGAATTTACTAAAAGGACAGTTGGCAAAAAAGATGGGAACAGAAGGAAAAGTTAAACTGTTTTAAGGCTACCTATTCTTCATATGGAATAAGTATTTATTTATTTATAATTTAATATCTAAAATACAGAATTATTACTTCTGTCATATCACTCAACACTTTTTCATTCCTTTCATAATATGCAAATGACAATTAAAAACTCTCTTCTATGTATCTAAGATTAGAATATTTGCAAATACAATTTCTACACCAATCAAATGTACATACGCTTCAGTTAAAGAGTAAATTTACATTGTAAATACACCGCTCTGCTTTTAATATATACAAAAAATACTTAGCAAGCTGAAATGACAAAAAAAAAAAAAAGAGAATTTACATTTACAATACCATATTTCATAAAAGAAAAACAAAAAAATTGGAGTCAATCTGATAGCATAAGTGAAAATTCACAAAAAGGTCTTAACTGCTATTTGGCAGTGCAAGGTGGTGTTCTCAAAAGCCGAAGAACAACTGTTTCTAAGTTAAGATCGTCATGAAATGTTCTATGATAATGAACATTATCCATTTCATGCTCTGAATAGACATTAAAATGCCTAATAAAACAAACAACAAGGTCTCTTGCATATAACAATTACAAAAACATCATTTAAAGTTTTACAACACTGGACAATGAATTGTGACCTACGAAGATCATAATAGGTATTGATGAAACACCTTTGCTTAATCTCTGAGAGAGATGACCTTGCAACTAAGCAATGATGATAGTTCAGGCTATTAATAAACATACACACGCTAAAATTTCAAACCAAGTCTTAGAATGAAAAAAAAAAATAAAAACACAAAAGTCAGTCACTTCAGACTACTACCTTCCAAACTATAGAGAATGTGAAAATATATGAAAAAAATAGAAAAGTGATTTTCATCAGCCCAGGTTTATATCTGTTAGGAAGTCCTAAATCAAGGCATTATCATACTTTTAGCTTCCACATTATATAAATAGTGTGAAAATATTTGAAAAAACAAACATGATTTGCAAAAGCCTAGTTTTATATGTCACGAAACCTTTATCTAGCAAAATAAAACCAGGCTTTCAATGCACATTAACTTGAATAACATCACAGCAAAAATTAATAAAATATTTGTCTAAGCAAACGAAATTCTTAAGTTTTACAATAAAGCATTCACATGCACCTACTACTTGCATATCAATAATATATATACATCATCATCATCATCATCATGATTTCAGTTAATTAAAATAATGATATTTAATAATAATAATAATGATAATAATAATAATAATAATAATAATAATAATAATAGTAATCACTATGTCGAGTCATACTACCACTCAAATGTATAAAATGAACTATTCTCATACAGCTACTGTATCTGTAGTACTGTACTTGTATATGCAACTTGAGACAATATTAATAAATACAAGTAAATCTGATGCCTACCTTTCAAACTGACTGAAGAATCCTGACTTGTAAAATGTAAACTGGAGTCCCCACAAGGAACTCACTTGGCTCATAACATCTCTCACATTCTTTAACATGCTTGTTTATTAAACTGTGTGCAGGACATCTAATCTTGAGCCTATATAAAGACGAACCTTGACCTAAGTAGGTCCTACATAAGTAGACTCATACGTATGTGGAGGATCCCTCGATGTGCAAATATTATTATCTTACAAAATTTTTTTTTTTACAGGTAATGCAATCTACTTTTCATAACTTACTACAATTTTCCTTATAATTTCCTTGGCTTTATATGAGTCTGTTTTCACTGTTTATTTTCTAATTTAGTATTTTATAGAGTATGAGATGAATTGCTAGGAGTAAACCAGCTACAGCTGTGCAGCTTCACGGAAAAAAATCCTTGCCCACTAAGCCTGTGGAAGACCAAGACAGGGTGGTAGGGGAATTTGTGGCAGCCTTGTATCCCTAAGGAGCTAAGAGGAGTGAGAGGAATATATATTAATTTCTGGTGGGTGGGTGTGCTTTGACTTGGTCACCCACACTACAAGGGGGATTGCGGCCACTGTTGAAGTATGCGTAATCCGACATATGTATGTTATGACTTAAGTAGAGTTTTTAAGGACCCAATCACCTACGTAAGTCGAGATCCGTCTGCATCGTCATTATTATTACTATATACAATAAAACCTATAAGAACAGTGCAGTGCCGAAGTTAATGTCTTTGTGCCCAGGAAGAACAAGTGAGGGAGGGGGGGAATGACAAAATAATGGAATCTCTAAAATCGAATCCCTAAACTTTGTTTGACCTACTTTTAAAATCCTAAATTGTGATCACAATGATAATACAAAATACTGGTTTACTGGCTGCACCATCGCAAATAAAGTCTCATCACATTTAACGGTTTTTAATAAAACAATTAAAATGGATTATCCCTCCTTCTAATAAACATTTCTCACGTTCAGCTGATTATGCAAGATAAATTACCATACATCCTGCTATTCAAGCAAGATATACACTGGAGATCATCTATATATATATATATATATATATATATATATATATATATATATATATATATATATATATATATATATATATATATATATATATATATATATATATATATATATATATATATATATATATATATATATATATATATATATATATATATATATATATATATATATATATATATATATATATATATATATATATATATATATATATATATATATATATATATATATATATATATATATATATATATATATATATATATATATATATATATATATATATATATATATATATATATATATATATATATATATATATATATATATATATATATATATATATATATATATATATATATATATATATATATATATATATATATATATATATATATATATATATATATATATATATATATATATATATATATATATATATATATATATATATATATATATATATATATATATATATATATATATATATATATATATATATATATATATATATATATATATATATATATATATATATATATATATATATATATATATATATATATATATATATATGTATATGTATATGTATATGTATATGTATATGTATATGTATATATATATATATATATATATATATATATATATATATATATATATATATATATATATATATATATATATATATATATATATATATATATATATATATTATTTATTTATATATATATATTCATTTGGTAAGATTTGCTGTCGATAATAATATCAAACTAATCAAAAAAATATATGTTGACACTATATTTTACAAGAAAAAGATTTATGCTTCGAAGCTGGAGATGGCACCATACAGCTACCAGGACCACTCGTTTCCATCATTCTTAAAACCAGCTGTTATCTTTAAGGTTATATCATGAACAGGAATCATGCAGAAAGTTAATAAAAAAAGAGGTCCCAATATTCACTACACAGTCAAGTTTCTGAATACAGTACATCACAACACCATACTTAAAATCACACTCCACAAAATTAACAAAGTATTAAGTTTTCAAAATGAGTGACAGAATATCCCACATGAGTCCAAAAAGCCTCATTGTTCAAGGGCTTTGTAGCACTCTAGTATCAAGAAATAAAACACCAAAAGCCATTTGTTTCTCTCCGTCTTTGTCATCACAGGGCAAGGCGCCATCTCTGTCAGCTGAATGGACTACTAAAGCTAAGAGCCAAGAGCTCCACATATTCATCATGACTTATGGTTGCTTGTTAGCCAGGTCAAACCCTCGTACAGTCCGTCACCTGTAGTTGCGCAACAAGGTTGTACGTACCAGTTTCGATCACGAATTCGAGTCAAACCTAATTTTTCTTGTATTTCATGAGGTTTCATTGCTGTAGAGTGGAAATAACAGAAACTTACTCATACAAAAATGCAAAGACCATGTGTATAGGAGTTATAGATATGGAGGTGGAATACAGCAAGTAATATTCATGATAAGGAAAGGGCTAAGGGAACAGGATGTGAGAGGCAGGAAAAGGTGGAAATGGTTAGAAAGAGACAGCAAGCCCATACGGAAATCGTTAAAGTTGAAGACGAAGAAGACTTATACATTAAAAGGGTGATTGCAGGAGTGTAGTGATCGAAATATTTGATTTGGGAAGTGACACACCCATGTTCAAGCCCATCCTGGGCATTAAGAAAGTCACCCAGCCTAATTCTGAATAGCCCTCAAATAACTCTATAAAATTTATAAATCCTTATCTTCTTTCATCTCTTCTTCTCCCTCTATATCCATGCCCATCACTCTATAATTCAAAATACTGTAAATCAAACTTTCTATCTTAAACTCTTCAGTGAGAGTAAATTAAACCAAAAACTTTCTTTTAAACTGAAAAAACTGTCCCTGATGGTGGGAAAAAACTGCAAACCCGTATTTTCAATATCAGCATTAATCTCTGGTTAGTGTGTGCTCTGACTCGGCCACTCCCTTTACAAGAATGACTGTAGCCACTGTATAAGTGTATGTGTAAGAAGAACCTGAAAGACTTGTTTTTAGCCAATGAACATCCGGCAAAGGAGGCAAGGATAACTAGTCCACTTTGCTGTTTATTTCTACAATATCCACTTTTAAATAAGAGTGTATGGCAATTTCCTGACCTGATTTTTATCTCCTGTACAGAAGAGACCAAGAACAATGCAAATACAAACAAGGTAAAACTTTTTCAAGAACATTACATATTTGCTTATAAAAACAAGGAAGAGAGAAGACGTTTTCAATATGCTTTTTCAAATTGTTAAACCATTTCCTGAACAACCAGCAGGGTGGCCACAACCATTGCAATAGACTAAATCAAAGCAGGCCCTCAACAAACCCTTTCAATCCCTGCTGTTCCTCTGCTAGGATTTTATGGCAGGAAAAAATTCACGAAGGGAGGGAACAAGGGCATGTAACCACCTACTCCCTTATCCCTTCAATTCAGGACTTACATCAAGTATTATTATTATTATTATTATTATTATTATTATTATTATTATTCATTATTATTATTATTATTATTATATTCTTTAAAGATGTATTATTATTATTATTATATTATTATTATTATTATTATTATTATTATTATTATTAAAGCACATATTATTATTATTGTTATTATTATTATTATTATTATTATTTACACATTCATTCTTTATCATTACCAAGAGTCAAACAACAAACCCAGATGGAAAGTCTAAAGCTATAGACCAGGGGAAGCAGCTTAGTAAGGAAGAGGAATATTTGAAGATAGAAAAACATGAAATGATACACAATGTTCTACCTTAGTATAGTGATACTTGGACTATGACTTTGAGAAACTTTGTCCTTCACCACCAAGATACAGGAGAATCTTTCATAAAAAAACAAAATGTAATACAACATGCTTAATTCTACTGTAATTTAACAATAATCATTTTAACAAAATAGCAACCCCCAATCAACTACAAGGCATGGGGTCTGCAGTGGCTCAGTAGTTAAAGCACTCGGCTCTGGACATGACAAATCCGAGCTTATGTCCATCATGGAGCACATGGAAGGGCATCCAGCCTTATATCCAAAGCTCCAAACTGTGTTCACTCCCATCTGATGGGGATTAATAGACACAAAATGGCAAACTAAACAAAACATGCCATCTCATTTTATTTTTCCTTGTTTTATATGTCACTCATAGTTCCCACTATGGGAGCGGATCCTGACAGATTGGAGCTGGGGAACTAAGGAAGGATGTTCTTCCTAACGCTCAATGGAGGGCTCAGTTGTGGGTCTGTCACCTCAGTTGATTATATTACCCCTACACGAAAACTATCAAGAAAACGTCATCTTGTTTACTTCTATCTATAAACAAGAGCCATAATCTCTCTTACAAGAGGGTGGCTGAGTCAAAGTTGACTATGTGAGAGGGAATACAAAGGAAAGGATTGCCAGTTCCCTCACTTTGCCCAATTTTGTCAATTTTTATGACAAAGGGGAACAGAGAGGAGTTCCTTACCATCAGGTAAATCCTGCTTATTTGCAAATACAAGGATAATAGCGTCTCTCATCTCACGATCGTTAATAATTCGATGGAGTTCTTGTCTGGCCTCATCAACACGGTCACGGTCAGCACAATCCACCACAAATATAAGTCCTTGGGTTCCAGTGTAATAATGCCTCCAAAGAGGTCTGATTTTATCTTGTCCACCTACATCCTGAAAAAAAAAAAATTTAATCATGAAAATATCTGATTCCTGTACAATTACTTCAACCTCAGCTTAATCCTACAGAATAAAATCTTTTGATCACTGAAAGATTCAATTCCTTTTACCTCAGCTTTTATCCTGGAAAAAGAAAAGATCTTGTAGATATTCAATTGCATCTACATCCTGCATTATAATCAATTTTGATCTTAAGATCAGATTCCTGCAGGTACTTTATCTCAAATGTACTTCATGTGAAATAAAAAATTACTTCACCTCAACCTTCTTCCCGCAAAATAAGAAGAGATCACATTACTGCGGATACTTAATTTCAGCTTTCATCGTGGAAAATAAGAAGTTTTGATTATAATAAGATCAAATTTCTACAGATAACTTATCTCTATCTACTTCTTGTAGATAACTAATTTCAGCCTTTCATCCAGTAATATTAAAAAATTTAATCATGGTAAGATCACAAGAATAAAGAGGTATTTGAACTTGAGCGCTCATCCTGCAAAATAGGAAACAGCCATTATGAAAAGATCAGAATCATGCATATACTTCAGCCTACTTCTGGCAAAATGAGATCAGATTCCTGCAGATATTTAATCTTAGCCTTCATCCTACAAAATAAAATCCTTCATTCTGGAAAAGATCAGACGTAACAAGACTTAATCTCAGCCTACTTCATGCAAATGAAGAAATTTTGATCCTGAAAATAGCATCCTGCAGGTACTCAATCTCAATCTTCATCCTACAAAATTAGACATTTTGATCATGGAAATATCACATTACTTCAGATACATAATAGTAATTTATTTCGCAAAACAAGAAATCTGAATAAGGATATGGTCAAAATCAAGAACTTTGGATGAAGGGATGATCATAATCATGCAATGCTATTTCAACCTCAGCCTACAGCCTGCAACACAATTAGGTTTAGGGAGCTATCAGATTCCAGCAGATTTTTAATCTCAGCCTACTACCTGCAAATAGGAAATTTTAATCAGGAAAGGCCAATATCAAGCTAAGATGCTTATCCTTGATCAGCATCCTTCAACACAAGGAAAGGAGTTTCAGAAATGACTGGAACTCCTGCAGATCTCCTCCCACATCAGGTCACAACCACAAGAACTTTGGATTAAGGAACAATCAGAATAATGCATAGATACTTGACCTCAGTGTACAGATTGCAACACGAGTTAGATCAGGAAGTGATCAGGTTCCTCCACATACTTAATCTCCGCCTACTTCCTGCAAAGCAAGAAATCTATCAAGAGACGGTAGGAATCATATTGAGGTACACAGCCTTGAACAGTTTCCATTAAATCAGAGAGGTAGTTCAGATATACAGGGGGGTCCTCGTTTAACATCAGGGTTCCGTTCCTGACAGCTGACTTTAGTTGTATTTAGACGTAAGTCGGAACACACCTAACGTTGAACCTAGGTCCCCCAACCTATGTTAAAATAAATCATTTGAAACACTGGAAAAAAATATGTTCTTAATCTATGATAAAAAAAAGTACTAAAACTTATCTTAATAATATTGCTTACCTTTTAAATATATCAATTGTAAAATTACACTACAGTACGGTGCATTATAGCTTACCTTTACTCTTGTGACTGGCTCGCACACTGGAGGGGGCAATGCAAGGGAGGGAGAGACTGGCTTATTTCAGCACGGTTTTCCACTTCAATTTTAATTTCCAAGGTGATGGCTTTTCTTTTCTTGGTGGATACCATCAGAACTATCACTAACACGCTTGGGAGGCATAGTAATGTAAAAGCAAACACAACAAGGGAGCAGACTAAAACACTAGGCACAATATGGAGGGTGGGATAAACTGAGTGGTGCTTCTTCTTGTTCTTCAAATGAAGCTTGACACCATATTCTTAAACTACACTCAACAAACTATTTTGAATAAAATTGTATTTACAGCTATATGTTTGTTTCTTTTTTAATTCAATATAATCCTTCAATATACCTAAATATATAAAAAAAAAAAAATAAAGCCATTAACTTGATAAATATGAAAACAGCTGTGCTTAACTTTGTATTCGCATGTAATTCAAATAAAACCATATTTACAGTTATGTGTTTGTATGTTTTTTTAAATTCAATATAATACTTCAATATAACCAAATATATAAAAAAAAAAATTAAAAAAGCTATTGACCTGATAAATACGAATACAGCTGTGTTTGTTAGCTTTGTAATCGTGTGTATTTCGAATAATATCGTCTTTACAGCTAGGTTTTTTTTTTTTAATTTAATATAATCATTCAATATAACCAAATATATAAAAAATAAATAAAGCCATTAACTAGATAAATACTAATACAGCTGTGTTTGCTAATAAATAACAAAGCCATTAACATGATAAATACGAATATAGCTGTGTTTGTTAGCTTATACTGTATTCGTGCATATATCGAATAAAATTGTATTTACAGCTATGTGTTTGCTTTTATTTTTAAATTCAATATAATCCTGCAATATAACCAAATATATAAAAAAATAAATAAATAAAGCCATTAACTTGATAAATAAGAATACAGTTGTGTTTGCTAACTTTGTATTCTTGTGTATTTCGAATAAAATAGTATTTACTCTTTTATCCGAAATACGCAAGCTGTGTGTTTGATTTTTAAATTCAATATGATCCTTCAATATAAGCAAAAATATGAACAAATAATGCCACGAATTTCATAAATATGACTACAGCAGTGCTGCTAGCTGTGTATTCCTCTGCCGTGCTCACAAACTGTTTTAGCGCACAGTTTGTATTTATTGCACCAGCCAGGTAGGTCAAAAAATTAATTTATTAATAATTTATTGGCCTCTGATGTAACAACAAAACGATGTAACTCGGAACAATGTTATACGAGGAGCTACTGTATATCAGAATCTAGCAGAACTACTTCATTCTTTGCTTAAATCCTGCACAACAAAATCTTGAAATCAAGGAAAGATCAGAATCCTGCAGACAGCTCAGAAACAGAAGCGCCTCGAATTACGAACGTCCAAAGATAGAAACGATGTGTCTGATGAGAGAGAGAGAGAGAGAGAGAGAGAGAGAGAGAGAGAGAGAGAGGAGAGGAGAGGAGAGAGAGAGGAGAGGAGAGGAGAGGAGAGGAGAGAGAGAGAGAGAGAGAGAGAGAGAGAGAGAGAGAGAGAGAGAGAGAGAGAGAGAGAGAGAGAGAGAGAGAGAGAGAGAGAGAGAGAGAGAGAGAGAGAGAGAGAGAGAGAGAGAGAGAGAGAGAGAGAGAGAGCTCCTACAAACCATTTCAATTACGCATGTGTCTAGTATGCACATACTGTACACATTGGAGAAAAGGAAAAAGGCACATTGGGGATATATATATATATATATATATATATATATATATATATATATATATATATATATATATATATATATATATATATATATATATATATATATATATATATATATATATATATATATATATATATATATATATATATATATATATATATATATATATATATATATATATATATATATATATATATATATATATATATATATATATATATATATATATATATATATATATATATATATATATATATATATATATATATATATATATATATATATATATATATATATATATATATATATATATATATATATATAATATATATATATATATATATATATATATATATATATATATATATATATATATATATATATATATATATATATATATATATATATATATATATATATATATATATATATATATATATACAGTAGTGCCCTTGACTCACGAATGCCCGTGCTGTGTAGTTCGTTCGAGATCTGTTTGTAGTTCTTGCTTTATTTTCCTTTGCTTTGCCTTTCAGATAGCCCTTATTATGGTTCCTAAAAAAGTTAAAAGCATTAGTGACAGTGATGTCAAACATCCTAGATGTATAACAATGGAAACTAAGAAGGAAATAATTTCTAAACATGAAAATGGTTTTCGTGTTTCTGATCTTGCCATGCAGTATAACATGGCGAAATAGAGTATTTGTACTATTTCAAAGACTAAAGAGATTTACAGGGCAGCTGACGTGGCTAAAGGAGTGACTATCTTAACGAAGAATAGGTCACAGTTAATGAAAGAGGGAGAAAAGTTAATTGTTGGTGTGGATAAATGAAAAACAGTGGGTTGGATATAGTATTAGCGAGGCCATAATATGCGCTAAGGCTTTGCAAATCCACCATGATTTAGTAGCGTACTCTCCAAGCTCTAATGGCACCAAAACTGATGAATTTAAAGCCAGCAGAGGCTGGTTTGAAAACTTTCGTTGACGAACTGGGATTCATAGCGTCATTAGACATGGAGACGCGGCTAGTTCCGACCAAAAGGCAGCGGATTCTTACGTGAAGGAAATTGCTAAATTTATCGAGTGAAGATTATATCCCACGACAATTTTTTAACTGTGATGAAAGGGGACTCTTTTGGAAGAAAATGCCAAAGAGAACCTATATCACACAAAAGGAGAAGTCACTGCCTGGCCACAAACCATTGAAAGACAGGCTTACACTTTTCTTGTGCACTAATACTAGTGGGGACTGTAAGATCAAGCCTCTTTTAGTTTACCATTCAGTAAATCTGCGTGTTTTTGAGCGCAATGTGTTGAAGGCTAGCCTTCCAGTAATGTGGAGGTCAAAGCCAAAGGCTTGGGTCACACGGATTGAGATCGTTGTTTTAGGCAACTCCTGCCCCTCATGGGGCATGAGAACCTAGGAGAGGCTTTGGCCACCAGGGCAATTACCCAAATGAGATTTCAGGCTTGTGGTTGCAGCTATCAAGAGGAGAAATTGTTAAAAAAATATTAAATTACATATTCAAAAATAAAAATTGAGCAGATACCTTTACAAAATCACTGATATGTCATCGCTATAATAAATGCAATAACACAGACCTGAATTAACCAAATATTAAATTTCACATTCTTGTAAAACGAGATATCTACATAATCTAACACTGGTAATAGCTATAAAGATCATTTTCTCTATCCACACTTTAAATTTTGCAATAATATAGGCAACAGTTTCTACATATGAAGACACAGGTCACAAAATTACGAACATCTGTGTATATATACAATAGTATTATCTCCGTTATACAAGGGGTGGCTAAGACAAGGCAAATAACTTGAATCTTTGTGGGGAAAATAATAGATGAGGGGATTCCCAGTCCCCCTCAATTTGCCCCTTTTAATAAACTTTTACAACATGCAGGGGAATACAGAGAAGGTATCTTATCCCCCCCACATTAGGAGGATTCGGAACATACCTACACTTCAAATTTTACATTCCTATGAGCAACTTACCCACAGAGTAATAATTATCTATCCTCTGGCTCCAAGTTCTACTAGAGTAGTTCCTGCTAAATCAACAACAATTTTTGACAAGAACAAAATTAACTTAAACATAACCTACCCTCTCATTACATAGAACATTCTAGCAGGCAATGGCTTCTACACTGACAACACATCATCTCATACAATCAAATATAATATGGAAGAAAACAGCTTACAACTACAAACGCCAACAATTCAACATACACTCCCTGAGAGCTATGTAGAAAAGCCCGGGAGAGTTGTGGCTTTCCTTTGGGATTTGGTGCTGTTCGACCAGGCAGCTTAGGGAAAGGCACCAACAACATCATTGTCAACAACGGTGTGAGATGCACCTACAAAATATTAACAAACTTTGAAAAATAAAAGAAACTTACAAATCTCAACCTTACCCATCCATCACATACTACATTCTTGTAAAGAAAAGTCGACTTAAAGGGCCAGAGCAAGGAGAATGGTAAGCCCCACCTTTGTATATTCCTCCCACAAGGAGTCACTTTTGTTTAGACTCAATCATCCTCCTTTTATGGCTTTTGTGTATTGTATACCAAACTCTGACAAAACAAAATTATTCACTCAACTCACCCATACATTAAATTTAACGTTCTTGTAGGCAACGGTTTCAACATTGAAACCCACTGTGGGTATGGTTGTTACAGAATGACCTAGTTTCAATTTGTAAAGGATGGTTGTCTTGCCAGCTGCATCCAGTCCCAACATCAAAATTCTTATCTCCTTATTGCCAAAGATTTTACTTAGTAACTTTCCCATTCTGCTTGATCCTGTAAGAAAAAAAAAATCATCAATAAAATAATATCAAAATAAGGTAAATAAGAGCAACTATTACAAGCATTCACTCAATATGAGGTCACGGTAACTCGGCGGTAGAGCACGTGGATCGGGAAGTGACTAATGCGTGTTCCATTTCACCTTGGGGGCATTAGGAACGTTAACAAACCTTAGTCCCCAACTCTATCACATCGGTGTCCACCCCCATTTGAATGGGGAATATGTGTCATCCATTTCTAGCTTGAATTCTGATAGGAATTCAAGGTAGAAGCAGTCCCATTTGACTGGGAGTGGACACAGGTTGGAGTTGGGGGGGATTAAGGTTGGATGACATTCCTAACAGAAGTACTGAATATAAGGGCCAATACAGTTTTGCATCCAAAAACAATGAATATTTAGAATATACAAATATTATCTACAAAAATAAATAAATCATAAAAAAGCAAAATAGATAAATGTAAAAAAAAGTATGCATTACTCCACGGCAGATTACTGAAAGGTTCCTGTTTCACTTACAATTGGTCAATATTTTTGGAAAAAAATTTACCATTACAAAAGCCTCCAAAGAAAATTTCCATGTACAGTGCTTAAAATGTCAGCTTTGTTTTTTGGTTAAAAAGAAGATCAACAGAAAAGGCATTCCCTTAAGCTTGTGCTTGAAGAGGATTCTACAAATGACATGAAATGGCTTTCAGATCATTCTTGAGCCCTTCTGTGAGAGAAAACAAGACAAACTTTAGATATCTCCTCTCAAGCTCGTCCCTCAGGTGGTGGATAAGCAAAGTCCTCTGTTAGGGATTACTCCCAATATATAGAATATGGTGTCGTGGACCAAAACAAGAAGATTAAGATAGTAGGTCTAGCACACCACTGGTGGATAATACGATTGCTCAGAAAACGCAGCCGAATGACAATCCACGACCGATGGATCTTCATCCTGACAGACTTTGGTCTACCAGGCACATGGTGAGAAGTTTATACTTAACATTTAATCACCATATTGTTTTGTTTGTGTTAAGAAATAAGACTATAAAATATTTCACTTAAGAACAATCATTTCCAATTTTTTATTTAGCCTTAGGATTTATGATTGCACTGCAATTAATAGTTACAAAGATCTCTTACACTGTATCTACATTGGAGACTTCAATGTACACCACAGTGAGTGGCTTCATTTTTCTTACATTGATGTGGGAGGATGTGAGGCCCTTGCTTTCTCTATTATTCACGATCTGGATCAAAATATCAAACATACTACTCATGTTCCTGATCGTCACAAACATGCAGCAAACACTCTTGACCTATTATTAACTTCTAACCCTTCAAACTACTCTTATTCTGTGCTTTCCCCTCTTGGTAAATCTGACCACTCTATGATCTCAGTCTCTGCCATTTACGCTCCCCCTCCACCAATCCCTCCTACTCAGCGCTGCCTTTGGCACTTCGAGCGTACCCAACATGAAAATTTGTGTAACTTCCTCTTTGACGTCCCATGGGATGACTACTGCTTTCGGTCCCGCAACCCTGATCAGGTAGTTCCAAAAGTTGCCGAGATCATGACCGCAGGAATGGAGCTGTACATCCCCTCTTCTACAAAAACTTTCTCTCCCCCTAAACCCTGGTTTGACCGTGCCTGCTCCATGGCTATCCAGGCTAAGAATCGGGCACACTGATCTTACCAAGCCTCTCCTTCCAAGTTAACTCGCTCTACTTTTATTGTATCTAGGAATCGCTGTACTGCTCAGATTCGATGGTCTAAGGCTTCTTTTATAAGAAAGGAAAGTTGATGGCCTTAACTGCTCTCCCACTGACAAATGCTTCTGGTCCTTAGCCAAAAACCTCTCCAAAAACTTCTGTAACTCAAGCTTTCCCCCTCTCATTCGTTCTGATGGTTTTATAGCTTGCTCCCCCATTGACAAAGCCACTCTCTTTGGCTCTCATTTTTCTGTCAACTCTTCTATAAACGATTCCAGAGCACCTGTTCCTCAATCTTTACCCCTCTTTAACCCTATGCCCTCCCTAATCCTTTCTTAAAGCAGTGTTCATAAGGTTCTTCGCTCGCTAAAGACGAACAAGGCATCTGGTTCCGATGGTATCCCTGCAAGGTTCCTTAAGGAGTTTGCAGATGAACTGGCTCCCGTGTTTTGCCGTCTTTTTCACCTCATTCTCTCAACCAGTATTTATCCTTCATCTTGGAAGCATGCTCGAGTTCAACCTGTTCCTAAGAAGGGTGACCGCTCTATTCCTTCAAACTAGCGACCTATTGCCCTAACCTCCACTATTGCTAAAGTTTTCGAAACTTTGCTCAATGCTCACTTCTTGAAATGCCTTGAATCTAACTCACTTATCTCCAATTACCAATACGGCTTCCGCAAGGCAAGATCCACTGGTAATCTCCTGTCCTATCTTACTCATGTATGGTCATCTTCTCTGAGGAACTATGGGGAATCCTTTGTCATCACCCTTGATATCTCTAAGGCTTTTGACAAAGTCTAGCACAAGGCTCTGTTGGCCAAACTCCCTGCCTATGGCTTTACCCCTTCTTTCTGTTCTCTGAACTCCAGTTTTCTTACTTACAGTTTTATGTCTGTAGTTGCTGATGGCGCGACATCTAGCCCTTTCTCTGTTACCAGTGGTGTTGCACAGGGCTCTGTTCTTTCACCTACTCTGTTCCTTCTCTTAATCAATGATCTTCTACCATCTCAATCTTCCTCTCTCCTTGATGCCTTTGCTGATGATTCTACCCTTCACTGTTCCTCTGCCTTTTCTTCACAACCTTCATCTGTTACTCGTAATCAGTCTCGTATCACTCTCTCTTCTACTCTTAACTCCGATTTGCAGAGAGTATCTGAGTGGGGCACTCAAAATTTAGTTAAATTTAATGCCTCCAAGACAATGTTTCTGGCTTTCTCTTTATCTTCTTCTCCTCCTAATAACCCAATTGTCTTCGAAACTAACGAAATTTACCCTCTTAATTCTATCAACATACTAGGAATCCATATAGCCTCTAACGTGTCTTGGAGGAATCACATAATCCAAATTTCTAAGTCTTCATCCAAATAATTTGGGGTTTTGTTTCATTTTCGTCATTACTTTTCCTCTTTACAATTACTTAAAATTTATAAAGGTCTTATCCGTCTCTCCTTAGAATACTGCTCACACATCTGGGGTGCTTCTTCTTATACTTATCTTCTAGATAGGGTTGAATCTAAGGCAGTCAGACTCATTCATGATCCTTCTCTTACTTCTAATCTGGATTTTCGCTCTCTTCGCCGTAAGGCATCTTCCCTTTCTCTTTTCTATCGCTACTACTTTCATCGTTGCTCTGATGAGTTGGCGAGTTGCATCCCTCCCCCACTTCTGAGGCTGCGTAACACCCGTGAAGCGGCCTCATCTCACATGTACTGTGTGGAAATTTGTAGCTCGCAGATTGGTCGGTGCAGCGACTGCTTCTTCCCATCTACCTCCAGACTCTGGAACTCTCTTCCTCCTGTCTTTCCTAATTCTTATGACCTTTCATCCTTCAAAAAGCAGATCTATCGTCACCTTAGAGCCTAGTCCTCCATATCTCTGGGTCCTCTGTACTTTGACTGTTTTTTCTGTCTGTCGTTTTCCTTTGTTTGACATTACCTCATCTCTGCCTTGTCCTTAACCTTTTTCTTTTCCTTCGTCTTGGTATTTTCTCGTGCCCGGGCCTTTATTGATGAGGGCAGTTTCTGCCTGTCCCGGTGTCATACTTATAAAAAAAAAATCAATAAATTTTCCATACTTCTGAAATTTTTTTTGCATATGTAGCTTGGAAAGGGAATACAGGGCTCATGAACAATTTTCCCCATGACAACTGCTTCCTGGACAACTGGCCCCCCAAAACAAGCAATGTACTTTTTTTTATTTCTTTGTTATCTTCAAAGTTAAGTTAGGTTTGGTTATCTTTAAGGTAGGTGAAGCTATGATAGGTTAGATTAAGTAACCAACACTTAAGATAATATCTACTGACATAATGCTGATGAATAAATGTACTTTGTATTAGAGGAAAACTGTCCTGGGGGGCAACCATCTAGGAGGCAGTTGTCAGGGAGCAATTGCCCTACACCCACATCTTCAATATGTGCACTACGATAATTATAAAGTATCAATATTGCTATTAACATATACAGCATGATTGATATTTGAAATATCAATGACAGTATTCCTTACAAGCGTAGTATTACGTGTCACAATAAGTCCCCATTTCATTGGGGGTACACGCAAACATGTTGGAACTGGCACATTTGGGCTACGGTTGCTCTGTGTTACAGAGTCAGGGAGTAACTAACACAGGTTCAATCTCACGCGGGGCATTAGGAAGGACATACAACTTTAATCATCCACCTCCAATACGTCTGTGTCCACCTCCTTACGAATGACAAACATAAAATGATGTATATAATATTAAACCTAAAATAAGACGATGCAAGAGTAACAGGTATCCCCTGACATGTTTCAATAAATGCCAAATTGTTTTTGAACTGAAAGTATTGCATTCTTGTACTGCTAAAGTATTACATTTATATGACTCTTTGTTAGGCGAGTTTCATGTATAGAAAAAAAACAGAAAGCATTCTCTGAGCACAGAAAGATAAAATGTATCAAAATAAAGAGAAAAAAACTATAGCATGTACCGTTTTGGGTTACAATGAGTTCCAATACAAATTGGAGTCGACACTGACATGCTGGATCTTGGGGATTATGGCTGAATACCCTTCCTAAAACCCAGTGGTGGGCCTGAACCCAAACTAGACAATCACCAATCAACTCACGCACTCCACTACTTAGCTACCACGTCCCTCACACTACAAAGCTCTACTCACCATTCAATAACAGTTTCTTCATCTCAAGTTGTCAATATCTTTTCAGATTATTGACAATGCCCTTTGAAAAATAGAGTACTGTACAGTAAATGTAATCTTTACTGAACACAGTAATAAAGGGCCTTCATTACATGACATTGTACTCGTACATAAGAAAAAGTCGCTGTGTGTCAATATTGTTCCCCATTTGAATGGGGGTGGACAGACAGGCTGGAGCTGGGAAATTAAGGCTGGATGCCTTGCCTAACACCTAGAAGTGGGCTCATACATAGGTTTGCAACTTCCCAAATCAAGTGCTATAGCCACTGCATTACAGGGGTCCCCCATATGATATTTCAATGATGGAAAAGCAACTACAGTACAAGTTATATTGCAAAATACAATTATACATCATCAATTTCATTTTCAGTTATTTCTATTTTTAAAGAAACACCCTTACTTCTATTAAATTATCTACAATTACCTAACCCCCCCAACAAAATTTTTCCAAACTACTTTGCAATTCCAGTAGAATCAAGTGAGAAAAAGTCAAGGAAATTATTCTTCATACATCTTACGTCTTACCGGAATAGCTGAAATTTTGTCAGTGTGGTTGGGATTGACGCAAATATACTCATTTCTGCCTTAGAAAGGCTCAGAGAGCAGGAATGGACAAAAATATTTGGTCAATATGTAATCTTGTATGGTAACTTCTCACAAAGATATTTTGTTCCTGCCGAAAAATGTCAGACAAGCTAATACAAGATATTTCGTCATTGCCGGAGAAGAGGTTAAATTTGCACAACCTCTATTTAATTTCAAATTCAGCTTTACATGTATAGTTACACCCAATTTCCTTTAATTGCCAAAAGTTTTGAATATTCTGCTTGAGATACCGACTAGTTAATATGTTTTTGGTTAAGAACACATTCCCAAATATTACTGAAACCTATATAGATATTTGTAAAATTTCATGAGTATTTATAGTCACATTTAATTATAAAAATTTCTATCTCCTCTTAGATTACTGTGCTTTGGTTCATCAATGTTTTATATTAAGTGATCAACTAAAATAACAAGCAAAATGCATCATGTTATAAAGTATATCATGAATCTAAACAGGACAACACAGGTACGGAATACTGGTAAGATAAGCAGGATCACATGGGGTGCACATATACATTTTGGAGCTGGGGGATTTAGGCTGGAAGCCCTTCCTAAAGCCAGGCGGTGGGCTTGATCATAGGTCTGTCACTTCCAAAGTCAAGAATGCTAACCACTGTGTTCCCAATAAAATACAAAAGTAACTGCACATATTTTACAAGGCTGCTTAATAATTTCCAATGTGATAATTCTAGGAGTCCACATTGCTATTTACTGTTTAAATTTCTATCACAGAATAAGTGTTATCAATGTACAGCAATTTCTAAAAATCACTCAAAAGTGGTGTGCATTCCATTTTAAATATATACACACACCCACACATTTAACAGCAGTTACAGATATAAAATTTAGTGAAGAAATCAATCGAGTCCTAGTTTTTTCCTAAGGGTTTCAAAATGATGAGAACTGAAAGATATGAGGACTGGTGGAAGGACAGCACTGGTCATAAGTGAAATGTTTTAAGTTGAAGTAGCTATAGGAAGTGAGTTCAATAAGTTCCTAGTCACTCTAAATAAACAGGGGTTCAGAGGTTATAAAAGGTGCTGTATATAACCCACCGAGAAATTAGTAATGGCTAAAGTTTGAGGAAAGTAATAGGGGTGCACTTGAAGTTATAAACTCAGATGTAAACATCTCACGTGACAGAAAGTGAAGGCTATTGATTTTAGGCAATTTTAATCATAAGAAATAGACTGGAATAGTCTTGACCCACACAGAGTAGTTTTCTTTGAGTGCAAGATACCTACACTGTGTATAAGGAAATTTCCTGCATTAACATGTGCTGGAACCAACAGAGGCCAATGGTAGAGATGAGCCATCACTGTTCGATCTAGTATTCACAGATAATATTTAAGACAGTGGCAAAATTGAGTATGAGCAACCAACTGGAAAAAGTGACCATTGTGTGTTGTTGATGGGGTATATCGTCAACGATGTTCTGCCTGAGAGTATGGGAACTGAGAAGGAAATGAAAGAGAACTATCCAAAAGGAGATTACAACAAAATTTACGATCATTTTGCATGGATTACCTGGGGAACCATAGTTAACAATAAGTCTGTACAAGAGATATAAGAAATCTTTAAAGGGGAATATGAGATGATACTTAGCTGTAGCATACCACCTACCAAAATAGGAATTATTAAAACCTAAGTGCAATGGTTCAATAAACAGTGGAAATGAGCAAAGGAGTGGGGAGAGACATGCTGGCATAAGTTTAGGATAAGAAAAAAAAAAATAAATGTCACGAAGATTTACAAAAGAGCAAGATATGATCATCTAAGTACAAGAAGAGAGGCAGAAAGGACCAATGAAAAGGATAAAACAAGAAAACTAAAGAAAATCCCAAACTTTTCCATGGCTTTTGTCAGAAGGAAATTAAGGGTTAATGGTGACCTAGAGTCAGAAATAACCCACAGAATACAAGCGGGATGGAAGAACTCGAAGAAAGTGTCTGGGGTTCTGTGCGACAGGAGAATAGGGACCAAGTTGAGGGGTAAAGTGCATAAGACAGTTGTGAGACCTGCAATGATGTATGGAGAAGAGACATGGGCAATCAAGAAGACACAAGAGAAAAAACTGGATGTGGATGAGGATGTTGAGATGGATGTGTGGGGTGACAAGAAGCGATAAAATCAGAAACGGGGTAATTAGAGGTACCTCAAAAGTTAGAGAAATATCAGATAAGATACAAAAAAGTAGACTAAGATGGTATGGTCATAACGTTAGGAGGGATGAACAGTATGTTGGGAGGAAGGTGATGGAAATGGATATACAGGGTAGGAAAGGGAGGGGGGCACCATAGCGTAGGTGGATGGATTGCATCAATGATGACCTGAGGTCTAAAGGTTTGTTGGGTGATGAGGTATGGGACAGGAACATATGGAGAAAACTGGTCAGAAACATTGACCCCACATAAAAGTGGGAAAAGATGTAGACGAAAAAGAAGAAGTTTTAAAGTTGGAGAGAGTAGAACAAAACATTATTGAGACAGATGGAGAGATCTGCAATGAACTGAACAAGGCGTTTCAGTCAGTATTTAGAGTCGTAACTACTCCACTCCCTAACATTGAGGAGATGAGAGATCCTAGGTCAGTAACTGGAAAACATCGTCTTTTCAGTAATTGATATATGATAAGCGTTGACGAAGTTAGATACTCATAAAGCTATGGGGCCTGGTGACATATCCCCATATTTACTTGAGAAGTGTGCTAAACCATTATCAGTTGTGTTAGTCATCACATTTGAGAAGTCTCTGGAATCTAGAAAGATTTCAAGAAGTGGAAAGAAGTGAATATGATACCAGTCTTCAGAGGGGGAAGAAGAGACTGCTCTGAACTAGAGGTCTCTTCCCTGACTAGCAGATTGAAGAGTTATGGAGAAACTACTGAGAAAACACATTTCTCTTCACTTGGCATCCTTCATATCTTTGTCAGTAAGACAACATTGCTTCAGAGAAGGCAGGTTTACAAAACACATAACAAAATTTTAAACCAAATCTTACAAGAAACAGAAGGCACATTGTATATTCTTACACTTTCAAAAGACACTTGATACAGTCCAACATGGAAGACTTAGGAAGAAGTTACAAGCAATGGAAAGAATAAGTGATGTCAAGGAGGGGATAAAAACTTACTTAAAGGGTAAGGAAAAGAGGACTAAGTTAAGACATTATGTGTCTGACTGGAGAAAGATTAGTAGTGGGTTTCCACATGGATCAGTTTTCGGGCCACTTAAGTTCCTTCCATATGTAAATAACCGGCCAGTCTGTAAGTGCATTTTTCAAATATGTTTGTACATGATGCAAAGATTGTGTAGAAAGTAAAAAGAATGAGCAATGGTAGAAAACTTCAGGAAGAGCAAGATAGTCTGCATGAATGGTAAGGAAAGTGGCTAATAAAATTCAATACAGTACTGTACTTCAAAATGTAAGGTCATGAGCATGGGCAAGAGTGCAAGAAGGCCCAAGATTGGGCGCTCAAATGCAGATGCGGAACTCCGAGAGACAGAGAGCAAAAGAGATCTAGAAGTAAATGTATTGGCAGATCTGTCTCCTGAAATGAATATGCTGTACTGTAAATGGTATGGTAAAGACAGAATGTGCTTTCTTAGCAAACTTAAGGGTGGCCTTCAGGAAGAGGAACAAGTAGATGTTCAGAAATATATACAGTATGTGACTTATAAAGAGGCAAAAGCATGAATAGACACCAACCATTTGAATCTACACTTGTAAAAGCATAAAAATTATCTGAAGAAAGTTAAAAAACATGCTACAAAGCTGGTGACAGATATACGCAATCTCAGTTATGAGGAAAGGCTGAGGGAGTTAGAATTTCCATCACATGAAGCTAAAAGAAAGAAGGGAGATATGGTAACGGTTTCTAAATTCCTTCATGGTTTTGACAGAATGGACAGAGAGTGTTGATATGGGTGGAAGTAGAAGTCATAGTTTGAAGCTTTATAAGAAAAAATCTAAGATGAATGTAAGAAACTACTTTTTTAGTATTAAGTATACTTGATGACTGGATCACTTAGTGAGAAAACAGTAAATGCCAACTGTATTCAAGGTTTTAAGAAAGATATGATAAGTATCATTGAGGAGATAATTAAACTGATCAGATGACGGGGAGTTATGGGCAGTGCTTTCTCTCATCAACTAAATCAGGAAAAAACATTTAGATAAATACACACAAACATACACAGGCCAGAAAATCTACTTGCAAAAATTTATCTCAATATGACAAATGTTCTGAATATCTAAAAATACTAAATTGATACGAGACACAATAAAAGAATGAATAATATTGACTGGAGTTACTTTTGGTCTGATTCATGGGGACCTTGATAGCTAGTGGTAGAGTGCGCTAATAGCGAAGCAACTAAAACGGATTCGATCCCACTGCAAAGAGTGTTAACAAGGTTATCCAGCCTTAATCCCCCAGCTTCAATATACAGTACAGTATCTGTTTCCACCCAAATACAAATGGGGATCAATTGTAACATAAAACAATGCATTTTTTACTTTTGGTCTGTTCATGCGTTTTTTATATTCCAGCCTACTTCTACAACGTAATTCAGCAATTATTCAGAAGTGAACAAGAGTCGTGTCACTAGCGTGGCAAAGAGGGAATACTTTTTTTTTTTTTTTGACAATAATTATCAGCTATGTATGCTGCATATATTTAGAGAAGGGGGTTAGAGAGCAGTAAAGAATACAAACTTCAAGTTTTTGGGTGGGGAGTGAAAGTTGGGTTTCATTTACTTAAGCCACCATTATGGCAGCTTCTTAGCAAAATTGGATTTCGTAAGTACAGAAGCTCCCCTATTTACGAACATAAACTTACCCATGTATTAAAGAATGCATTAATGTACTGTAATGAATTATCACATTATTAATATTGTATTAAATTTCATTAATACTCCATACTTTATGTTTCAAGTAGTAAAGTGTCTTTAGCCTAAGTACTGTACAGTACAGCATATGTATGTATGTATTATGCAGTACTTTTTCTTACCTAAACACAACTCATGGACAATTCTAGTTACGAACGGACTTCTGGAACCTAACTAGTTCGTAAGTTGGGGAGTGTCTGTATCATTATTGATGGTCAGACTACAAAATAGTGTTTCTATCATGAGGAAATCAAAATAATTTACCAAGAAATACACCACACTATTAATGCCCTCTTTAGTTTGACTGGAATACTGCATAATTATTCAAGGTTATTTCCTGCTGGCTAGTACAGTGGCAACGCGCTGGCTTCGCATTCACGAAAGATCGGTTCCCGTCCAAGACCGAGAGTATAAGCTGCTTCCTGGCAGGTACTGCTGTTGTAGGGCACCACAGTGGGGGGTTGGGGCTTGCCCCAGCTGACGAATACCCATTGTATTGTAATGGAAATAAAGGTTTATTATTATTATTATTATTATTATTATTATTATTATTATTATTATTATTATTTTAGCCTATGAAGACCCCAGTTATGAAATAAATTGATAAGTGGAAACTATTGCTTTTTATGTTTTAGATATTTTTGAAGTTTATGTAGTATTATTTCCCAATTTTGTTATCACTTCACCGACAATTATATATCACTCAAGTAGGTCTTGATATCTTACAATTTTTTAGTTTTGAATGAATCCAACCTTCAATATAGTCATAAGTTACTTGTTTGTGTATTAGCTTAGATTAGGAAAGGGTTAGGTATTTTTTTTTTTAAGAGTGTGGATTAGGTTAATTTAGATTAGGCTACGAACAATATCCAATGGTTAAGGTCAGATTCATTCAAAAAATCATAGAAAAAACAAATTTCACATCAGAAGGGAAACGGGTGTACTTGTAAAAATTTACCATATAACCTTCGTTGGGTGGTGTGAAAGTAAATATTTATCTTCTTTTTATTACCAGGAGTGTATTTTAACCTTCTAAGTGTCATACTAGCATGTGTAAATTAAAAATTATAAAAAAAAATATATATAATTCTTTTAGTACAGCTGTGGCATGCCATTTGCACTCGATGGTACATTATGTAGTAAATGTTTACTTACACACCTCAACAGGTGATACAAAAATATAAAATGCCTCATATACGCAAAAAAGGTATAAAACAATAATTTTAACTATCACACAGTCTCTTAACTGCTGGTGAACTAACCTAATTTAACCTGACAAATTCTAACATCATAAATTCCAAGAGATGTAAAAAAAAATTTATACCAAACATTGGAAACAAACATTTAAACAACAAATAATGTTAATGCTCACTTCTTTTCTTTACTAAGATTGAACTAAACTAACCTAAAATGACTTATTGTAATTATTTTCACGGGCTTTTCACTAACAGGGGATATGTAAGTAAACATCACAACCTGGATTAGTCATGGTTATAATATATAAAAACCGACGTTGAGCTCACCTAACTAAGTTTTCGAGATTATAAATTTAACGTGATTTTTAGTAAAGGGTGTAAAAATAACCATAAACCCAAACCTGGAATAATTATTCGTTACCTGGTATAGGCGCACACAAAAACTAAAGTACAACTAACCTAACCTAAGCAACCCTGACTTTATTTAAAAATTTGAGATTTTCATTTTGCTGGGTGGTGTGAATGTAAATGTATACCAAAACCAGGTGTAATTATGGGTTACCTGGTATCAACACTTTTATTATCATCGGTCAAATTATCCCTATTACAAATTTCTTCAAACTTTTGAGTGATGAAATAATTGCAAAACAATTTTTTTTTTTCCGGAAACGAGTAAGGCAGCCAACCCCCCCCCCCCCCCCCCAAAGATCCAATCATAACTTAACCTAACCTAACCCTGCGTAATACGGACAAATTCACTATTCATTTCACATTTCAAATTAATCTCTCGGAGATGATTAACGCCAACATCAGGTGGCGATTTCTTCCTTGTAGGCCTCAAAAACGAGCCTACAACAGCTCGAGTTCGCATTCGTTTCTCCCACCCCAAAATAAACTCGTAAAAATAGGAGCACATACACACGAACAAACAAAACAAACTTTAAATAGGTGACTACCTGGACATATGTCGTAGTGAAAGAAGTAAAAATAGGGAGTAAATTAAGAAGAACTATAGTGTCATTCCGTCGGTATCCGCTGTGGGAGGTTCCCCTCCACCTCCTCCTCCTTCAGAAAGTTAAATCATAAACAAAGTAGTTCCTTCAAAGTAATCCCTTGGAGCCCTTTTTCACACACATTCTTTCATATCAGAAGACGCTCAGGGGCTTAATTCGTCCGTTTCTCGAAATAGGAAGATCCTGAAGAGGATGGGAAGAGAGATTGGACGTTGTGGAATATCCTTCCGCTTTCGCTGTCACCGGGTCTCTCTCTCTCTCTCTCTCTCTTTCGCTCCTACGAATGAAGAACACACTCACACACACACACACACACACACACACACGTACAAACACACGTACAATCACCTGCTGTCATATCTTTCTACACTCACTCACTCACTCACTTTTCCGATTCTCTCGCTCACTCTCTCTCTCTCTCTCTCCTCATTCTTTTTCGTATTCTGCATTTTGAAAATAGGTAAAATACATACAATTACCTTACTATTATCCCATTAATATTTAGACTTACCCACATTCTCTTTCTTCCATATTTTACTTATTTAAACTTGATATAATATTAAGCGTGTGTGTGCATATATATATATATATATATATATATATATATATATATATATATATATATATATATATATATATATATATATATATATATATATATATATATATATATATATATATATATATATATATATATATATATATATATATATATATATATATATATATATATATATATATATATATATATATATATATATATATATATATATATATATATATATATTTATATATATATATATATATATATATATATATATATATATATATATATAATGGAACTTAAATGTTCATATATTCATTGAAAATTTACAAGCACTTTATTTAGCTTAAACTGATGAGTTTTAGATAAATAATAAGTAACATAAATCCGAAACGGCTGTCTAAAATTATATATTCTATATATATATATATATATATATATATATATATATATATATATATATATATATATATATATATATATATATTGCGATATGTAATATTGTCCGTTCTCTGAATAATTATGGAAATGCCATTTCGGTGAAGTCATTTCGGGTAAACAATGTATGTCACCATATATAAATGACTCATCCGCTTACCCCGTACCTAAAGTATTTTCCACCTTTTACAACCATATTTATTCAGCTATTTATTTATCCTTTAATTAATTTATACTCTTGTTATCTGTTTACTTCTTTCCACAAAATATCTGAGAGCAGGTGAGAATAGATATGAAATGATAAAGGCAAGCAGCACACAAGTGTATTGAAAAAAAAAAAAAACTTAGCATGAGGGTCTGCCCCTCTCTTTTTACCTCTTACTTTATTTAATTTTCGTGCTTTTCCCTACAATTCCCTTATATCCTTAATTCCCTCCCCTTTTTTCCCCTCCTATCCTATCCCATCCTAATAAAAAAAAATGTTTAATTAATCCTCACCACAGATAAAGTAATACGAAAGGGTAGGTAAAAAAAGACGACAACATGCCAATCACAATATTGTATATTATTTCATTTTTCCCTTGCTACAGAAAAGCTATTAGGGTTGAAGAAACTTAAGCAGGGTATGATGAAACACCGTTAGATATGGTGTTGTAGTGTAAATAACATTGACGAAATTTATCAAGCCAGGCAAAGGCATTTCTGATCCTGATAACATGGGAGAGGATGGGGAGGGGTAATTAAGTGACGGCATCGAGTGCATTTTCTTGGCCCTATTCAGAGTGTCATCACTGGGGGAATAAGATGGGAAGGATTTTGGGGGGAAATCACGAAAATGAAATAGAGAGGTAGAAAGAGAGGGGCAGACCCTCTTGCTAAGAAGACATGCCATTTTCGTGCTTGAATTTACGGTGCAGTTGGTAAGGATGATGCAGCATGGACAGGGTACCACGAACCACTGCTATTTCTCTCTTTTTCAGTTTTGAACACATTTCTAACTCCAACAGTATATTGGAAATTAGAAAGGTGGAAAATATAAAAATAGGCATAAACATGTTTTTTCGTCCTTGAAATTGGAGCACACTCATAGCCATTAATGTACTCATTAAAGCAGTTGAGTTAACAGGGTTAGATGATCGTAATTGCTACTACCGTCCCTTCCACTCTCCTAATATGGCAAACTTTCACTTTTTGACAAAAAAAGAAGCGAGATAAATAGAACCCTCGTCTCTTGGTGTGGCAGATATTTGTAAACTTTCATCCACTTATGTATAAAGTCCATGTCAAATTCAGGGTGTGGTTGAGCCAAAGCAAAATTCATATATATATATATATATATATATATATATATATATATATATATATATATATATATATATATATATATATATATATATATATATATATATATATATATATATATAAATATATATATATATATATATATATATATATATATATATATATATATATATATATATATAAAGAAAAATATTAGTGCTACGAGTAACAACAGGATACTCTCTATATAAACAGGAAAAAGACATTTGAGAAAGACAGAAAAATACACATTAAGCATGGTTGTTAAGCCAATGGGGCATATTCCATGGCCTCTGAGGCCTGACACATAATGTGTTGGATATTGAAAAAATTAAGCATGAACCACCAATTGAAAAGGGTGACCACTGTGTGTAGTTAATGGAATATATGATCGAAGATGTTCTGCCTGAGAGTGGAGGCACTGAGGACACGAGAAGAAACTATCCAAAAGGAGAATACATCAAAATGAATGAGGTTTTTGCATTTATTATCTGGAGAACATCTTTTGTGAGGAATATGGGAAGATAGTAGACTACTGCATACCTCTCACCAAAATAGGAGTAATTCATGCCAGAGAGAAATGGTTTAATAATGAGTGTAAGCGAGCTAATGAATGGAGAGACAAATGCTGGAAAAGGCATAGGATGAGATAAAACATAAATGCCTGGTAGATTTATAAAAAGCAAGAAATTATTATCTCAGTAAAAGAAGAGAGGCAAAGAGAGACTATGAAAGGGATATCACCAGGAAGGCTAAAGAAAATCTCAAGCTTTTCCACAGCTTTAACAAAAGAAAACTGAAGGTAAAAGAACAGGTTTTAAAGCTTAAGAAAGCGAATGAAAGCATCACTGAGACGGTTGAAGAAATCTGCAAAGAATTGAACAAGGAGTTTCAGTCAGTATTTACAGTAGAAAATACCCCACCCCTTCAGATTGCAGAGATTCCAAGATGCTGGAAACAAGCGAATTAGATACCTATCTTCAAAAGGAAAGGAGGGATATGGCTCTAAACTATAGACCTGTTTCCTTGACCAGCATAGTTTGCAAAGATATGGAAAAACTTCTAAGGAAACATATTTCTCTTTACTTGGAATTCTTCAACTTTTTGTCAATGAGACAACATGGCTTCAGAGACGGTAGGTCAACAGTAACAAACTTATTAGAATATATGATGAAGTAAGCCGAATATTACGGGAAAGAAAGGGCCAAGCAAATTGCATATTCCCAGACTTCCAGAGAGCATTTGGCACTGTCCCACATGGTAAGCTTATTAAGAAGCTGTAAGCAATGGCTAGAATAGGTGGAAATGTCTTGGAATGGATAAAAACTTATTTAGAAGGAAGGGAACAGAGGGTTAAAGTAAAACACTTAGTGCCTGAATGGAGAAAAGCTAGTAGTGGAGTTTAACAGGGTTCAATTTTAGGGTCACTTTGTTCCTTGTATATGTAAATGACCAACTAGAGTATGTAAGTTCATTCATGAATATGTTTGCAGATGATGCAAAGGTTGTGAAAAAAAAGTTAGAAATGAGAACAATGGTAGAGAACTTCAGGGAGATCTAAATAGTCTGCATGAGTGGTCAGAAAAGTGGCTAATGAAATTTAGTACTTCAAAATGTAAAGTAATGAGAATGGGTAGAAGTGCAAGAAGGCTCAAGCTTGACTACTTGGTGGCAGGAGTAGAACTTCAAGAGACAGATAATGAGAGAGATCTAAAAGTATACATAATGGCAGATTTGTCTCCAGAAATGCATATAAATGACATAGTAAGGGTAGTATATGCTTTCTTAGTAAATGTAAGGGTAACCTTTAGACACATTAACAAGGAAATGTTCAGAAATATATATGTAACTTACTTGAAGCCAAAGCTTGAACATGCAGCCCCCTTTTGGAGTCCACACTTGAAAAAGCATATAAATAAGCTGGAAAAGGTTCAAAGACATGCAACGAAAATGGTGCCAAAAATACATAATCTCAGTTATGATGAGAGGCTGAGGGAATTAGACTTACCATCACTCGAAGCTAGAAGATTGAGGGGGATATGGTGACAGTTTTTTAATTTCTTCATGGTTATGACAGAGTGGTTAGGGATCGATATTTTGATATGGCTGGCACTAGAGCTGGAGGTCGTAGTTTGAAGCTTCGCAAGAAAACTTCTTTGCAGGATATAAGGAGGTACTTTTTTAGTGTAAGAGTAGTTGATAATTGGCATTCACTAAGCGAGGAGGTAGTTAAAGCTATATCAATCCATAATTTTAAGGACAAGTATGATAAGTATCACTAAGTACAAAATGGAACTGACCAGGGGACGGGATGTTACGTACTTGGGGCTCTTTCTCATAAACACAATTAGGTAATTACACAGCAGCAGGTGAATGTGGGGTCATAGAGACTGCCAGGGATCATGGGATATGTACCACACTTATGCATTTCAAGTATCACCTATTATGTAGGGATAGTCTGCCATTCCCATCAACTTGACAGTGTGCTGGCATTGGGGGTGTCCAAAATAACAACTCCCAAACTGGCCCACAAGTTCATAGAGGTATCTTGGATCCTGATATGTGAGCCCAATGGCAAGGGCTCTAGTTGGTGTGTGACCTGTTCGGGGGGGGTGCGGAGGTGTGTTTTTAGTGTGGGTCATCTAAACTTCCCATTAACAGAGGGTACAAAACCAGTCATTGTTAATTTTGTTATGCTGTCTAGCTGTGGAGATGCCTTCTTTAAACTATCTTCCAGTCACTAGCTGTAGATTCTGGAAGGGAGTGCTTAGGTACTGAAGTAGGGCATGGAATATTTTGTCCATGTCCAGACTGCATTTGGCCCAAGTGTTGGTGTGAGGGAATCCTTACGGCAGATCTTACAGCAGCCTTGGCCCTGACATTGGGCTGGAGGTAGTTTGCAGAGTTTAGGCAAACTGACATCCCTATTTCTTGAGAACGGTTAGCAATTATTCACTCCCCAACTTAGTCCCATCTACAGTGGGAAGCTCCTCCAGCACCCCCCTCAGCATGTGAAGAAGCCTTGTAACTTGGTGGTGATCCTACTGGAGGAGGTGCTGATGGGGGAAGCACCCGATTTCAAGCCAGCCTGTTAGCCTATCTGTGTAGACTAAGTACAAATGACTCCTAAGCTGGCAGAGATCCACTACTCTGTTGAAATGAGTATTCAGAAGGCAGAGTTGTAATTAGAGCCTCAAGTGGAGAGAAGGGTGCGTAGATGTTGCAGGCAACATGGTTAGACCTATGGTGCTGAAGATCCCCTTCCATGCCAGGTCAATATTCTGTCTGTCTGACCTGCATGAGCATGCAGCTCAGACCCTGATGACTTTCATGTAGATTAGCAACTCTGGGATGACTAGGTGCTCTTACAATTGTTCATAGGTACATGTTGCAAGGTCTTGGGACTCAGCATCGGTATATCATGGAGACATACCAACTCCTGTACCTTTTTGGGGTGCAAATCACCAGCTAGAACCCATGCTACTAGCAGCTGGTAATTACCTAATTGTATTTACCTAATTGTGTTTATGGGAAAGAGCCCTCTGCTCATAACTCCCTGTCTCCTGCTTGGTTCTATTTTTGTACTCAGTGATACCTATCATATATGTCCTTAAAACTATTATTTGACTTAAATTTAAGTCAACTACTCTTTCACAAAAAGTATTTCCTTACATCCTCCAAAGAAGATTTTTAGGAAGCTTCAAACCTCTAGTTCTAGAACTAACCATATCAAAATATCGATACTTATCCACTCTGTCAAAATCACAAAAGAATTTAAAAACTGTCACCATATTCCCCATTCATTCTTCTAGCTTTGAGTGATGGTGTCTTTAATTCCCTCTGCCTCTCCTTATAATTGAGATTGCGTGTTTCTGGCACCAGGTTCGTGGCATATCTCTGAACTTTTTCCAGTTTTTTATGTGATTACCTAATTGTGATTACCTAATTGTGTTTACGGGAAAGAGCCCAAAGCTCGTATCTTCCCGGTTCCATTTTAGACTTAGTGATACTTATCATACCTGTCCTTAAAACTATGGATTGAGATAGCATTAACTACCTCCTCGCTTAGCCAATTCCAATTATCAACTACTCTTACACTGAAAAAGTATTTCCTTACATCCTGCAAAGAAGTTTTCTTACCAAGCTTCAAACTATGACCTCTAGTTCTAGAGCCAGCCATATCGAAATATCGATCCCTATCCACTCTATCATAACCATGAAGGAATTTAAAGACTGTCACCATATCCCCCCTTACTCTTCTAGCTTCCAGTGATGGTAAGTCTAATTCCCTCAGCCTCTCATCATAACTGAGATTGCGTATTTCTGGCACCAGTTTCGTGGCATGTCTTTGAACTTTTTCAAGCTTAGCTATGTGCTTTTTCAAGTGCGGATTCCAAAAGGGGGCTGCATATTCGAGTTTTGGCCTCACATAGGTTACATAAATATTTCTGAACATTTCCTTGTCCATGTGCCTGAAGGCTACCCTTACATTTGATAAGAATGCATATGCTGCCCTTACTATGCCATTTATATGTATTTCTGGAGACAAATCTGCCAGTATGTTTACTCCTAGATCTCTCTCATTTTCTGTCTCTTGAAGTTGTACTCCAGCCACCGAGTAGTCAAGCTTGGGCCTTCTTGCACTTGTACCCATTCTCATTACCTTACATTCTGAAGTATTGAATTTCATTAGCCACTTTTCTGACCACTCATGCAGATTATTTAGATCCTCCTGAAGTTCTCTACCATTGTTCTCGTTTTTTACTTTCTTCACAATCTTTGCATCATCTGCAAACATATTCATGAATGAATTTACAGACTCTGGTAGGTCATTTACATATACAAGGAACAAATGTGGCCCTAAAACTGAACCCTGTGGAACTCCACTACTAAGTGTTTGTGAATTTCTTAAGCACATGAGGGGATATGTCATCAGGACCTGTAGCTTTATGAACATCTAAATCCATCAGCGCTTTGCATACCTCTGTGGCCCTTGAGCTTCTATCACTGCAATCTGAGGGGGTGGGGTATTTTCTACTGTAAATACTGACTGAAACTCCTTGTTCAATTCTTTGCAGATCTCTTCATCCGTCTCAGTGATGCTTCCATCCGCTCTCTTTAGCCTTAAAACCTGTTCTTTTACCTTCAGTTTTCCTCTGATAAAGCTGTGGAAAAGCTTGGGATTTTCTTTAGCCTTCCTAGTGATGTCCCTCTCATAATCTCTCTCTGCCTCTCTCCTTTTACTTAGGTAGTCATTTCTTGCTCTTTTGTAGGTTTGCCAGGCATTTATGTTTTTTCTCCTCCTATACCTTTTCCAGCATTTGTCTCTCCACTCCTTAGCTCTTTTACACCCATTATCGAACCATTTCTCTCTGGCATGAATTACACCTACTTTGGTGACAGGTATGCAGCAATCTACTATCTTCCCATATTTCTCACAAAAGATGTCATACATTTCTTGTACAGATTTGTTGTAAAATAAGGTTCTCCAGTCAATAACTGCAAAAAGCTCATTCATTTTGATGTAATCTCCTTTCGGATAGTTCCTCCTCATGTCCTCAGTGCCTCTACTCTCAGGAAGAATATCTTCAATGATATACTCCATCAACAACACACAGTGGTCACTCTTTCCAATTGGTGGTTCATACTCAATATTTTCAATATCCAACACATTATCTGTGAACACTAGATCAAGTAGTGATGGCTCATCCCCACCCCTGGCCCTTGTTGGTTCCATTACATGTTGGTGTAGGAAATTCCCTTGTACGCAATCTAGGAATCTTGCCCCGAATGAGTCCTCACCACTGTGTGGGTCAAGGTTTATCCAATCTATCTCTTTATGATTAAAGTCTCCCATAATCAAAATCCTACATTTTTTTTCCCGTGCCATGTTAACAACTATGTGCTTATTCAAGCATGAATTCCAAAATAGGGCTGCATATTCAAGCTTTAGCCTCACATAAATTGTAAATATTTCTGAACATTTCCTTGTCCGTGTGTCTGATGGCTACCTTTATATCTGCTAAAAATGCGTATGCTGCCCTTACTATGCCTAGTATATACATTTCCGTAGACAAATCTGTCAATATACTTATTCCTAGATCTATCTCATCCTCTGTCTCTCGAAGTTATGTTCCTGCTCTTGAGAATCCAAGCTTGGGCCTTATTCCACTTGTACCCTTTCTCATTACCTTACATTATGAAATATTGAATTTCATCAGCCACTTTTCTGACCACTCATGCAGACTATTTAGGTCTTCTTAAAGTTCTCTACCATTGTTCTCGTCCTTTACTTTCTTCATAATCTTTGCATCATCTGCAGACTTATTTAAAAAAGAATTTGCAGAATCTGTTAGGTCATTTACTTATACAAGGTACAAAAGTGACCCTAAAACTGGACCCTGTGGAACCCACGTACTAACCTTTCTCCATTCAGGCACTGAGTGTCTTACTCTAACCTTCTGTTCCCTTTCTTGTAAGTAAGTTTTTATCCTTTCCAGGATATTTCCACCTGTTTTCGCCATTTTCTTAATAAGTCTCCAGTGTGGGACCGTATCAAATGACTTCTGAAAATCTTGGAATATGCAATCTGCCCAGCTCTCTCTCTCTCTCTCTCTCTCTCTCTCTCTCTCTCTCTCTCTCTCTCTCTCTCTCTCTCTCTCTCTCTCTCTCTCTCTCTCTCTCTCTCTCTCTCTCTCTCTCTCTCTCTCTCTCTCTCTCTCTCTCTCTCTCTCTCTCTCCTGTAAGATCCGGCTTACCTCACCAGAAAATTCTAATAAGTTTGTTATTGTTGATCTGCCATGTTGTCCCATTGACAAAAAAATATGAAGAATTCCAAGCGAAGAGAGATTTGTTTTCTTGCTATTTTCTCTATATACAGTATTGCAAAGTATGCTGGTAAAGGAAACAGGTCTATGAATTAGAACTGTATCTCTCCTTCCCTTTTTGAAGATAGGTACCACGTTTGTGTTTTTTCGGCATTATGGAATCTCCCCAGATTCCAGCGACTTTTCAGATATGATGCACAGTGCCACCAATATTTGTTAAGCACATTGCTTAAGCACATATGGTGCTATATCATATGGACCTGTAGCTTTATGGGTATTTAACTCCATCAACACTTTGCATACCATTGTGGCTGAAAAGATGATACTCTCTAATACTGGCCCATAAATTCCTATCTCTGCAATCCGAGAGTTGGGTATTTTCTGTTGTAAATACTGAATGAAAGTCCTTATTCAATTTTTTGCATGTCTCCTCATCCATTGCAGTGATGCTTCCATCTGTCTTCTTAACTTTAAAACTTTTTCTTTGACCTTGAATTTTCCTCTGATAAAGCTGTGGAAAAGTTTGGGAATTTCTTTAACTTTCATTGTGATATCTTTTTCATAATCTCTCTCTCTTCCTCTCTTCTTTTAAGTAGGTATTCATTTCTTGTTATTTTATAAGTCTGCCAGCAATTTATGTTTTTTCTCCTCCTATGCCTTTTCCGGGTATATGGGATTCTCTACAGCTGAATTTGGGACAGCTTCCTTGCCCATGATAATGCCATCTTTCTCATCCAGCACTTCCACAGTGACTATTGTTATGATCGCCACCAGGTTGTCTTCTTGGTCAGTGTCTTTCAGGGGTACCCTCAGGGTAGGGCATCCAAAGAGGAAATAAGCAGAAGAATTCCCTTGTCAGGTAGGAATTTAATGACAAATTTATATTGGAGGGTCTTTTCCTTCAGGCAAAATAAGCTTGAGTTCACCAAGGCTGCCAAAACTCCATCCCTTAAGAGTTCTAACAAGTAATGTTAGTCAGTCACTAACATGGTTATTGGACAATCATGCAAGGACAATATTGCTTTCTGGAGGTACCTGATGACCACCAAGACCTCCTCCTCTATTGAAGCATATCCAGCCTATGTGGGGATCAGGTGATGGCCACCACACAGAGCCAGGCACCACCCTCCTTTGTAACTATGGGTATATCTTTGAAGGTACACACCTGCAGTATTGTTGCAAAATGAGAAACCCAATGCCTTCCTTGTTCCAATTAGTGATTGCTGCAGTGTGGCAGGATTTATCTTAGTAGACAAGTTCATTCTTTCTATCTGACAAATGGTGTCCTTCACCTATCAGAAGTTGAGTTGAAGTTGATCATCCCAGTGCTCCTGCTTGCTTGTCAGTGTCCTTAGAAGTTCACTGAAAGGTTCCATAATAGGTGCCACAACAATAAAGGGTGCCAGATGGTCCACAAATTCATGCCACAACTTTCAACAAGCGTACATACCAAATTAAGATTTTGTAATTGTAATTCTTAGGTATTCTCAATACTTCTATAGCCAACGTAAAGCATGTTTTACTAGGTTACAACTCTCCTTTTTTTATATATGCAGAGAAAAGACCACAGTCAGAAATTGAGTTGACCTTGGCTAGACATTAAGCACAAAATAAACGTTCAGTTTTTCTATAGCTCAGCATTATGCAACAGGTTGAGAAAAATCTTAATTTCATTCGTGAATAACTTAAAAAATCTTATCTTTTCTAACATTTATTGACATCTAAAATACTTTTCTAATTTTTATTTCATCTTGCTCTTTGAAACGTATCCTTGATGGTTGGTGGGACATGGGGAACTCCTCCATCTATGTGCAAGTAACCAAAAAGTAGTAGGTGTGTCAAAGAGCCTGCTCTATACTACTGCCATACAAAATGGTGTTGGCCTCACACTTGCGCTTGTGAGGAATGTTTTGGATGCCATCAGTTAATTGCCTGGTATAGGCATTCAAAACTGAACAGTGTCCCATTGGTATATGGCAGTAATGCTATCTTCTCCAAGGGATGACAAAAGTCATCGGCTTCTTGCTCTCTTGGTCCAACTCTACCTGGTGAAAGCCCCAAATAGCATCTACCACTGTCATGTAAGAACGATTGAGGAAACCAGACACCTTATAAAAGGGTGCAGGAGTGCAATGACTATCCTCAAACAAGAAGGGTTAAGGCATTGATAATCTACAGTGCATCCATGTGGCCATTTTTCTTAACCACTGCTGCCATCCTGACACACCACTTGGTAGCTTCCCTAGGGTGGACAGGCTGGATATTGCCTCATTGTACATCCTCACCGAGTTGTGCCTCCACTTATGTCTCTTAGACCTTGAGGACATTGGTAAGGGAATGGCAAGCATAGGGAAGGGATCCGGGAGATAGGTATATGTGGTGCAGAGGGATGACCATCACCAGATGTGGTGATTTCATAGTACTGAAATAAGGTGATGAGAATTGTTGGAACAGACACTCCTGATGCTGTGCAACATTCTCCTCCAGGCATGGGAAGGGCATTATTGAGTGGAGTCGTGGGCAGGTAATATCTTCCTCTATGATGAGGGTTACATTTGGTAGATGGTGTGGGAAGGAGACAGGAACCAGCCCCAGTCTCTTATAACCTGCCAAAGATAAATGCAGGTATGGTGAAATCTCCACAAAATAGATATCCAATATCATTGTTAACTGATGAACAGGTTGACACACCATCCAGGGTGAGCAGAACTCTGTAGAGACCTGACATTGCAGCTAGTACCCTGCAACATTCTTCAAACCCTTCAAGACCATGAGCTGTGCAAGGAGAAAGTACAGTGACCATGGCAGAGAAACACCCACCATACACATCTGCTTCCGCATGTCAGGAACAGCCATGGCGGGAAGGGCCACATCCTCACTGTGCTGGGAAATAGACACTGCAAGAAAGGGTTGGCTGTATGTTGTAGATGCCTCCACAATGGCACTGGACACTGCTGCAGAGGAGACTTTATTTCTGCTCCTGTGGCACTTCCTGACATGGCCCACATTCTGGCATACATGGCAAATAATGCCCTAGGCAGAGCAGGAGTTTTTGTCAACATTTGAGATTCCACAGTTAATGCAAGGCTTCATGGAGGATTGCTGAGGAGGTAGGCACATGGTAGCAACAGCTGGGTCTCTATTAATGCCGTCTGATGCCATAGCAACTGGGTGGGTGTGTTTTATTGGCAAAACATTTTGCCAGCACCCGTGTCTCTCACTGCAGACTCACAGGCCAAACACTTAACCCTTAGAATGTCAGCACAAATATGCAAATATTAGTTTTGAAACATACCAGGTAACTTAAACCAACTATTAATTTTCCTAATTACATATATTCAGATAGATCACTATTACAACTAGTGCACTGGAAGGCATAGTCTAGTGCCAACTGAGAACACCTTTGAAAATGTAAGGGTAGCCTTCAGGCACATGGACAAGGAAATGTTCAGAAATATTTATGTAACCTATGTGAGGCCAAAACTCGAATATGCAGCCCCCTTTTGGAATCTGCACTTGAAAAAGCACATAGCTAAGCTTGAAAAAGTTCAAAGACATGCCACGAAACTGGTGCCAGAAATACGCAATCTCAGTTATGATGAGAGGCTGAGGGAATTAGACTTACCATCACTCAAAGCTAGAAGAGTGAGGGGGGATATGGTGACAGTCTTTAAATTCCTTCATGGTTATGATAGAGTAGATAGGGATCGATATTTTAATATGGCTGGCTCTAGAACTAGAGGTCATAGTTTGAAGCTTGGTAAGAAAACTTCTTTGCAGGATGTAAGGAAATACTTTTTCAGTGTAAGAGTAGTTGATAATTGGAATTGGCTAAGCGAGGAGGTAGTTAATGCTATCTCAATCCATAGTTTTAAGGACAGGTATGATAAGTATCACTAAGTCTAAAATGGAACCGATGAGGAGACGGGAAGATACGAGCTTTGGGCTCTTTCCGGTAAACACAATTAGGTAATCACAATTAGGTAATCACTCAGTGGCCCGTTCAGAGCCTGACAATTACTAAATATCTCATTCCACAACACCTCTTGGTTACATGAACTTAATACTATTGATTCTGTATTTCCAAGGTTTGTTTAGGGCTAAAACTACTCTTCTGTGCACTGAAAATCCTAGAATTATTTCTTATTGTGCCCGTTAAAGGGATCAATCGCCCATACCCACTGACTCAATATCCTTTATCTGCTGTAATCCATTATATTTGGTCTGGGAATCCAGTCACAAACCCTAATTTTACAGTTCTGTCCAAGCCTTCCCCAATCTACCCAGCTAACCAAGCTAATCTCCTTATTTCATTAGCAAATACATCTACTTTTTCCCCTAACCACTGCCCCTTTTAAACCTTCCAAAAGCATCAAACGTACCCTGTGCAAAAGTTGCTTCCAATCTACTCTTATTCTTATCAGCATCCGATTGATACTTTTCAGCCATCTCCAGGTACACTGCTAATGCATTCCCTTCCAAAAACAGATATAAAGCTAGTCAAATCTTTAATATCCGTCAATTTTGCCACTAACTTCACCTTCTTGAACCGCTAAACAACATCGGCCTTCCAACCAAATGATTTCAGCATCTCGCCATGAAATATACCCTTCTCAGCAATGACGTTCAATGGCCTAAATATTATATGAACAGAAATAAAAGGTTCAAAGCACTTTTTGTTCATAAAACAGAAAATCCGACCTGAGTAACCCCCCCCCAAAAAAAAAAACCACGTGCACACACACAAACAAGAAGGCATCAGAAAGAATTCAACACGACTTCCCAATAATTCTCGGGTCTCTCCTTTCCTCTCCTACTAAAAATGCCTCCACGCCCAACCCCCAAAAAGCAAACCCCACCATTCCCGCCACCACGCCACTCATCATTACCACTCTATCACATAAATATTGCGACAGAATACAATGCCCAAAACTCGTTTAAAAAAACAAAATAAGAGCATTAAAGAAACCAAGAACACTGACAATGATTATTATCTAACAATAACAATGCTAATTTACACATCAATTATTATTATTATTATTATTATTATTATTATTATTATTATTATTATTATTATTATTATTATTATTATTATTATTATAATTATTATTATTATTATTATTATTATTATTATTATTATTATTATTATTATTATTATTATATTATTATTATTATATGTGCCCTGTGGGGCTGGCACAACATCAAAGAATAGCCTCAACGTATTCCCTACGTATCGTAAAAGGCGACATAAGGTGGACGGGGCGGGGGGACTAGGAATCCCCCCCTTGTATCAACCTCCTGTGAGACGTCAAAGAAGAAGGGGAGTAGAGGGGGGAATAATTTCTCCCCAAACTCTAGTTTGGGGGTGTCTAAATGTGCATGGTTGTAGTACGATAAAGAGCAAAAGATGTGAGATTGGATATATGTTTGGTAGGAGGAGGATGGATGTATTGGCATTGTGTGAGACGAAGATGAAAGGAAAAGGAGAAGTGGCATTTGGTGATGTGACGGGTAGGGTGTCTGGGGTTGAAAGGGGGAGAGCGAGAGAAGGTGTGGCATTATTGTTGAGTGAATGGATGGTAAATCAGGTAGTGGAATGGAAAGAAGTGTCATCTAGGCTGATGTGGGTGAGGGCCAGGATAGGAAGGGAATGTTGGACTTTTGTTAGTGCGTATGGGTCAGGATGTGAGAGAAGTGAGGAAGAGCGGGATGAATTCTGGAATGAGTTAACTAGATGTGTGGATGGTCTGAGTAGAAGGAACTATGTAGTTGTGTTGGGTGACTTGAATGCCAGAGTGGGTGATGGAGAGATAGAAGGTGTTGTAGGAAAGTATGGGGTACCAGGTGGGAATGAGAGTGGCGAGAGACTGTTAGATATGTGTGTGGAGCAAGAGTTGGTGATAGGTAGTAGTTTATTTAAGAAGAAGTTAATAAATAAGTATACATGGATGAGAGTGGCAAATGGAAGAGTGAAAGAAAGAGCATTGATGGATTATGTGTTGGTAGCAAAGAGCATGGTTGGTAGAGTGAAAGATGTACATGCATTCAGGGGTGTGGCTGCTGAGATGTCTGATCATTTTTTGGTTGAAGCAAAAGTGGTAGTAGCAAAAGAGTGGGGAAATACTGTGGGGGGATGTAGAAGGGAAATAGTGAAGGTGGAAGAGTTGAAAAGGCCAGAGAAGAGACAGGAATATCAGGACAGGTTGAGAGTGCCATATGACAGGGTGAAAGAAAGAGAAGTTGGGGAGTTAGGGGAGGAATGGGGGTTGACGAAAGAATGTTTTGTGGGACATGCAAGTGATGTGTGTGGAAAGAGGTTTGTTGGAGGTGGCATGAGGAGGGGCAGCGAGTGGTGGAATGAAGGGGTGAAAATGAAGGTGGAAGAGAAAAAGAGGGCTTTTGAGGAATGGCTGCAGTGGAAAAGTAGGGAGAAGTATGAAAGATATAGGGAGAAAAATGTGGAAACCAAGCGGAAGGTAGAGGAAGAGAAGAGGTTGGCAAATGTTAGGTGGGGACAGGATTTTAGTAGGTCAATTGAGGAGAATAAAAAGAAGTTTTGGAGAGAAGTGAAGAGAGTAAGGAAGGGTGGATCGAGGATGGAAGAGACAGTGAAAGATGTGAATGGACAGATGTTAAGAGGGAACGATGCAAGGAAAACATGGGCAGAATATTTTGAGTGGTTGCTGAATGTTGAGGAAGATAGAGAGGCAGCTATAGTGGCAGTGGGATGGGTTCATAGGCCAGTAATGGGAGATGAAAATGAGAGAGAGATTACAAGAGAGGAGGTGAAAAGGGCATTGTATGAAGCAAAAGCAGGTAAAGCACCTGGAATGGATGGTGTGAGAGCGGAGATGTTGAAAGAAGGGGGTGTGACTGCATTGGAAAGGTTAGTGAAAGTGTTTAATATATGCTTTATGTTGTCATTGGTGTCAGTGGAATGGGTGATTGCCTGTATAGTGCCGCTATACAAAGGTAAGGGAGATATGTATGAATGCAGTAATTTTAGGGGTATAAGTTTGTTGAGTGTGGTAGGAAAAGTGTATGGTAGGATACTGGTTAATAGGATTAGGGATAAGACAGAATATGTGATCGCAGAAGTGCAGAGTGGTTTTAGGAGAGGTAGAGGTTGTATAGATGAGATTTTTATAGTTAGGCAGTTATGTGAGAAATATTTAGCAAAGGGTAAGGATGTGTATTTTGCATTTTTGGATCTGGAGAAAGCATATGATAGAGTTGATAGAGAGGCTATGTGGAATGTTTTGAGATTATATGGAATTAATGGTAAATTGTTGCATGCAGTGAAGAGCTTGTATGAGGGCAGTAGAGCTTGTGTTAGGGTAGGAAATGAAGCGAGTGAGTGGTTTCCAGTGAGTGTGGGACTGAGACAGGGATGTGTGATGTCACCATGGCTGTTCAATTTGTATATTGATGGAGTTGTAAGAGAGGTGAATGAGCGAGTGCGTGGTTGAGGTTGAGAATGGTAGATGAGGATGATAACGAGTGGGAGCTGAATCAGTTGCTGTTTGCAGATGATACTGTGGTGGTGGCAGATTCAGAGGAAAAGCTGTCAGTTCGTGTCAGAATTTGGAATGGTGTGTGAGAGAAGGAAGTTGTGAGTGAATGTGGGAAAGAGTAAGGTTATGAGGTGTACAAGAAATGAGGATGGCACTGGATTGAATGTTATGTTGAATGGAGAGACACTTGAGGAGGTTAATCAGATTAAGTATTTAGGCTCGGTTATAGCTGCAAATGGTGGAGTGGAAGCAGATGTGTGTCACAGAGTGAATAAAGGATGTAAAATGTTGGGTGCATTGAAAGGAGTGATGAAGAATAGAGGGTTGGAAATGAATGTTAAGAAAGTTTTGTATGAGAAAGTGGTTGTGCCAACTGTGATGTATGGCTCAGAGTTATGGGGGATGAAAGTAAGTGAGAGACGGAAACTAAATGTGTTTGAGATGAAATGCCTGAGGAGTATGATTGGTGTATCTCGATTGGATAGGGTTAGGAATTAAGTGGTGAGAGCAAGAACGGGTGTGAGGAGAGAAATTGCAGCCAGAGTAGATATGAATGTTCTGAGATGGTTTGACCATGTGGAAAGGATGGATGATGAAAGGCTGCTGAAAAAGGTGATGAATGCGAGAGTTGATGGGAGAAATGCTAGAGGGAGGCCTAGGTTTGGATGGATGGATGGAGTAAGGAGAGCCCTGGGAAGCAAGCGAGCGTGCTAGGAATAGGAATGAGTGGCGAGCGATTGTGACGTAGCTCTGATGGGCATCTGCTGTTACCACGGGGCTGCATCTTACAGAGGTAGCCCTGTGGTAGGGGCAGTAGGATGAGTTGGCAGTTGTGGAGCAACAAGATTGTTATACACAAATGCTGATGGATTAGCTGGTAAGGCAGTAGAATTAAAAGATAGGATTCACAACAGTAAGGCAGATATAGTAGCAATTACAGAGACTAAGTTGAGTGAGGACATAAACAGTGTCACAGTTTTTCCTAAGGGTTTCAGAATACTAAGGATTGAAAGATCTGAGAGGACTGGTGGAGGGATAGCACTGCTCATAAGTGAAAGGATTCAAGTTGAAGAAATAAACTTGGCTATAGAAAGTGAGTTCAAGGAATTTCTTGTTGCTCTCATAAATACTGGGTCAGAGAGCATTATAATAACTGTTGTATACAACCCACCAAGGAACCAAAATAGGCTAGAAGTTTATGAGGAAAGTCATATAGGTACTATTGAAGTCATAAACTCAGTTGTTAACATGGCACGGGAAAACAAAAGTAGGATTTTGATTATGGGAGACTTTAATCATAAAGAGATAGATTGGATAAATCTTGACCCACACAGTGGTGAGGACTCATTCGGGGCAAGATTCCTAGATTGCGTACAAGGGAATTTCCTACACCAACATGTAATGGAACCAACAAGGGCCAGGGGTGGGGATGAGCCATCACTACTTGATCTAGTGTTCACAGATAATGTGTTGCATATTGAAAAAATTGAGTATGAACCACCAATTGGAAAGAGTGACCACTGTGTGTTGTTGATGGAGTATATCATTGAAGATATTCTTCCTGAGAGTAGAGGCACTGAGGACATGAGGAGGAACTATCGGAAAGGAGATTACATCAAAATGAATGAGCTTTTTGCAGTTATTGACTGGAGAACCTTATTTTACAACAAATCTGTACAAGAAATGTATGACATCTTTTGTGAGAAATATGGGAGGATAGTAGATTGCTGTATACCTGTCACCAAAGTAGGTGTAATTCATGCCAGAGAGAAATGGTTCGATAATGGGTGTAAAAGAGCTAAGGAGTGGAGAGACAAATGCTGGAAAAGGTATAGGAGGAGAAAAAACATAAATGCCTGGCAAACCTACAAAAGAGCAAGAAATGACTACCTAAGTAAAAGGAGAGAGGCAGAGAGAGACTATGAGAGGGACATCACCAGGAAGGCTGAAGAAAATCCCAAGCTTTTCCACAGCTTTATCAGAGGAAAACTGAAGGTAAAAGAACAGGTTTTAAGGCTAAAGAGAGCGGATGGAAGCATCACTGAGACGGATGAAGAGATCTGCAAAGAATTGAACAAGGAGTTTCAGTCAGTATTTACAGTAGAAAATACCCCACCCCCTCAGATTGCAGTGATAGAAGCTCAAGGGCCGGTATTAGAGAACATCAACCTTACAGCCACAGAGGTATGCAAAGCGCTGATGGATTTAGATGTTCATAAAGCTACAGGTCCCGATGACATATCCCCTCATGTGCTTAAAAAATGCGCAAACACAATATCAGTGGCACTAAGTTTCATATTTAAGGAGTCACTGGAGTCGGGGGAGATTCCAAGATGCTGGAAACAAGCAAATGTGATACCTATCTTCAAAAAGGGAAGGAGGGATACGGCTCTGAACTATAGACCAGTTTCCTTGACCAGCATAGTTTGCAAAGTTATGGAGAAACTACTAAGGAAACATATCTCTCTTCACTTGGAATCCTTCAACTTTTTGTCAGTGAGGCAACATGGCTTCAGAGAAGGTAGATCAACAGTAACAAACTTATTAGAATTTTATGATGAGGTAAGCCAAATCTTACAGGAAAGAGAGGGCTGGGCAGATTCCATATTCCTAGACTTCAAGAAAGCGTTTGACACTGTTCCACATGGGATACTTATTAGGAAGCTGCAATCAATGGCTAGAATAGGTGGAAATGTTTTGGAATGGATAAAAACTTACTTAGAAGGAAGGGAACAGAGGGTTAGAGTAAGACACTCAGTGTCTGAATGGAGAAGAGTTAGTAGTGGAGTTCCACAGGGTTCAGTTTTAGGGCCACATTTGTTCCTTGTATATGTAAATGACCTACCAGAGTCTGTAAATTCATTCATGAATATGTTTGCAGATGATGCAAAGATTGTGAAGAAAGTAAAAAATGAGAACAATGGTAGAGAACTTCAGGAGGATCTAAATAATCTGCATGAGTGGTCAGAAAAGTGGCTAATGAAATTCAATACTTCAAAATGTAAGGTAATGAGAATGGGTACAAGTGCAAGAAGGCCCAAGCTTGACTACTCGGTGGCTGGAGTACAACTTCAAGAGACAGAAAATGAGAGAGATCTAGGAGTAAACATACTGGCAGATTTGTCTCCAGAAATACATATAAATGGCATAGTAAGGGCAGCATATGCATTCTTATCAAATGTAAGGGTAGCCTTCAGGCACATGGACAAGGAAATGTTCAGAAATATTTATGTAACCTATGTGAGGCCAAAACTCGAATATGCAGCCCCCTTTTGGAATCCGCACTTGAAAAAGCACATAGCTAAGCTTGAAAAAGTTCAAAGACATGCCACGAAACTGGTGCCAGAAATACGCAATCTCAGTTATGATGAGGGGCTGAGGGAATTAGACTTACCATCACTCGAAGCTAGAAGAGTGAGGGGGGATATGGTGACAGTCTTTAAATTCTTTCATGGTTATGATAGAGTGGATAGGGATCGATATTTAGATATGGCTGGCTCTAGAACTAGAGGTCATAGTTTGAAGCTTGGTAAGAAAACTTCTTTGCAGGATGTAAGGAAATACTTTTTCAGTGTAAGAGTAGTTGATAATTGGAATTGGCTAAGCGAGGAGGTAGTTAATGCTATCTCAATCCATAGTTTTAAGGACAGGTATGATAAGTATCACTAAGTATAAAATGGAACCGATGAGGAGACGGGAAGATACGAGCTTTGGGCTCTTTCCCGTAAACACAATTAGGTAATCACAATTAGGTAATCACAGGTTGTGGAAGAGCCGGGAGGATGGGCTGTGGCACTCCAGCAGTGCCATCTGAAAGGTCGCTAGTTCCCTCGTCATTGCCCATAGAGCATAGTAATCCCCCTATTTGTTTTCCTTTCTTGATGTCGGCTACCCCCCAATTAAAGGGGGAAACAGCCAAGGTAGATAAATAAATAAATAAATAAAATATTATTTTTATTATTATTATAATTATTATCATCATTATTATTATTATTATTATTATTATTATTATTATTATTATTATTATTATTATTATTATTATTATTATTTTTTTTTTTTATTATTATTATTATTATTATTATTATTATTATTATTATTATTATTATTATTATTATTATTATTATTATTATTATTGGCTACTGCCATTGCATAGCAATAAGAATGCTCGACTCAGGAGGACAGGCCACATTCGAGCCTACAGTGAGGTGGTAGGAAGGGCATCCAGCTTTAAATTCCCAACCTCGATCCACCTGTGCCCAGTCCTAAACAGCGACTATCAGTGACACATAATGCGTAAAAAAATCATTATTGAAAACCAACGCAATGGCTGACAGACAGTAGATAAAACAGAACAATAGAAGCTAAAATGAAAATTGAAATAGGAAAACGGATACTGATATTATAGTTGGCTTTATTTTTATCATAATATAATACTGAAAAATGAAATATTTGAAATGTTAGATAAACATAAAATGTAGATCAAATGTAGAGCCCAGACCCTTTCACCTAACCTACCCTAGCCCAACCTAACCAGATCTCCCCAATCAAATGTTGGAGGTTATACTGTACATATGATCCTGACTTGCTATAATGTTATTGTTGTCTTCTTAATAACATCATGTTTTGCACTTGTTTTTGGCTCTTTTAGAGCAGGAAATGGATAAACGTCAAGGCATTACTCCCTGTGATAGCTTATCTGTAATAATAATAAAAAAAAGATGACTGCTACTATATAGGTATGAACAACAACAACAACAACAACAACAACAACAACAATAATAATAATAATAATAATAATAATAATAATAATAATAATAATAATAATAATAATAATAATAATAATAATAATAATAATAATAACAAAGATATTACTATTATTGGCATACAGTTGTTCTCTATACTAAAATTATAGTGCGCGAGGTGATAACAGATATGCACAGGCTGATTAACATTTAGTTTATTTAGTTATACACTCATTCTACACCTCAATGTTCCCCGCCCCCTTAGGGTAATATCTAAGATCTTATTCGTGCAATGGACAAATCCTAACAGTTCCACACTCTCAATGCGTCTTACTTTCTTGTATTACCAAGATCAGGGCATGGCATGCTTGGACAGCCTTACCCAATAGGCTTCCAGAGAAAAGGGAGTTACCGCCCATTACGTGTAGTGCTAGGGGCGTGGCTATAAGAAGGCCAATTGGACACAAGGAGGGCCTGTATGTGATTACCTAATTGTGATTACCTAATTGTGTTTACGGGAAAGAGCCCAAAGCTCCTATCTTCCCGTCTCCTCATCGGTTCCATTTTATACTTAGTGATACTTATCGTACCTGTCCTTAAAACTATGGATTGAGATAGCATTAACTACCTCCTCGCTTAGCCAATTCCAATTATCAACTACTCTTACACTGAAAAAGTATTTCCTTACATCCTGCAAAGAAGTTTTCTTACCAAGCTTCAAACTATGACCTCTAGTTCTAGAGCCAGCCATATCAAAATATCGATCCCTATCCACTCTATCATAACCATGAAGGAATTTAAAGACTGTCACCATATCCCCCCTCACTCTTCTAGCTTCCAGTGATGGTAAGTCTAATTCCCTCAGCCTCTCATCATAACTGAGATTGCGTATTTCTGGCACCAGTTTCGTGGCATGTCTTTGAACTTTTTCAAGCTTAGCTATGTGCTTTTTCAAGTGCGGATTCCAAAAGGGGGCTGCATATTCGAGTTTTGGCCTCACATAGGTTACTTAAGTATTTCTGAACATTTCCTTGTCCATGTGCCTGAAGGCATATGTACATGTAAATATTGGTTTTCGGCTCTCCTGGGAACAACCCAAAACTGTGTGACATTTCTGACCCTTCTCGACCAATGGCACCAAGGTGTGAGAGGCCTATGGGTTGAACCATAGATCTTTTGTCATCTCTCTGTAAACACACTATATTGTTAAAATCAGTATCCATCCCATTTATATTAACTTGATCGTTAGTTTGATGAACGAAATAATTTAATGATTAAATAAATACCAAAAGTACACCTGTCAACAGTCCTGAGTTAAGTTGCCAAGTAGCACAGCTGTCTTAGTTTTTTCACTTTTTTCTTTAAGCTTTCTCTTTTATTATATTTTATTTTGTATATATTGAGTTAAATAAAAAGTCTGATCCTCTGATAACATGCCTTGGTTAGCAAGTGAGTTTATCAGTTAAGAAAAATATATAGTAACAACAGGTGGGTGTCTCCTCAGATACAAATTCGAATTTTCCTTCAAGTAGACTTTTGCTTTGCATTTTTTCCACTCAAATTACCATAGTCAAACTTTAAGTTAAGATGTGTGTTACCAGAGAAGAGATGAATTGAGTAACTAAACAGTACTTATATGAAGATATAGAAATTCTGTGTGAAGCTTAAATAAAAGCTTTTCTCTCTTTTTTTTCTTCTTCTTCTTCATTCTATATTCTGTGAAAGGGAAAATATGAAAATGAGGCCATCTCTGTCCCAAACCCCCCACACCCGTTGGTCGGGGAAGGATGATAGAGGATCTCCATGGGATGTAGCAGCAAGAGAAGGAGTAGCTATTAGGAGAGCAAAACAGAAAATCAGGGATTCAGAGGCAATGGTTATAAGCCTTGATAATAAAATTCAGCGTATGAACAGAGAAATGAAAGAGAATGAAACACTCAGAGAGGAAATAAGATATTTGGAGGAAGCAAACAAAGCACAACAGCAGGAGAGAAAAGAACTAGAAAAGCGAATAAAGAAGCTGAAAGGGGAAAAGAGTGAAGTAGAAACCAGAATTTCTAAACAAGAAGATAACAACAAACAGCTGAATGACAACCTAAATTAATTAAATGTAAGTTCACTGCTATTTTCCGAGAAAGACGAGATTGCAGCTTGGAATGTCCAGATTAAGGAAAACATCGAACAGTTTAGAAAAGTTTCGGGAGCTGCATACAGAACATGATGCCATGAAAACTTCCGTTGCTGATGCACTAAGGGAGAATGTGGCAGTAAAAGAGGCTGTGAAGGTGGTGGCATTGAAACACATACAAGCAGTTGACTATAAAAAACAGTAAAAAAAATTAAAGACGTTGTGATGGAAAGGGCAAATCCATTGATTAAACAGGCACTTGATAAAGGGAAGACAGTGGTAATCTCAGGCATAAGCGAATCCCAGGAGCCAACATGACAGGGGAGACTTGAAGAAAATAAAGCTAGGGTTGTAGACCTGAAAAGAATGCTTGGAGTAGTTTGTGGTCCTGAGGATATTGTAAACATTCACCAACTAGGCAAATATTCGAGGGAAGGAAAGCAAAGACCAACAAAAGTAACCTTTGAGAGAGGGGAAACATGTAGAGAAATATTGATGAGGAAAAAAGTCTAAAAGCCCTTCAAGAATTCAAAGAAGTGTTCATTAGACAATACAGAACACAGATAGAGATGGAAAAGATAAAAAAAAAACTTGTTGCAAGAGGCAAAAAGGTTAAATGAGGAAAGAAATGAAGAAGAGAGGATAAATTTTCATTTCATAGTTCTTCCAGACAAAGGGGAGATGAAGAATATAATGAAAGAAGATCAGGGGATGGGGCCTCATTGCGATTGTTATACACAAATGCTGATGGATTAGCTAGTAAGACAGTAGAATTAAAAGATAGGATTCACAACATTCAGGCAGATATAGTAGCAGTTACAGAGACTAAGTTGAGTGAGGACATAAACAGTGTCACAGTTTTTCATAAGGGCTTCAGAATATTAAGGGTTGAAAGATCTGAGAGGACTGGTGGAGGGAAAGCACTGCTCATAAGTGAAAGGATTCAGGTTGAAAAAAAATAAACTTGGCTATAGAAAGTGAGTTCAAGGTATTTCTTGTTGCTCGCATAAATACTGGGTCAAAGAGCATTATAATAACTGTTGTATATAACCCACCAAGGAACCAACATAGGTTAGAAGTTTATGAGGAAAGTCATATAGGTAATATATAAGTCATAAACTCAGTTGTTAACATGGCCTGGGAGAGGAAATGTAGGAGTTTTATTATGGGAGATTTTAATCATAAAGATATAGATTGGATAAATCTTGACCCACAGAGTGGTGAGGACTCATCCAAGGCAAGATTCCTAGATTGCATACAAGGAAATTTCCTACACCAACATGTACTGGAACCAACGAAAACCTGGGGGTGGGGATGAGCCTTCACTACTTCATCTAGTATTCACAGATAACGTGTTGGATATTGAAACAAAATGAGTATAAAACACCAATTGGAAAGAGTGACCACTGTGTGTTGTTGATGGAGTATGTCATTGAAGATGTTCTGCCTGAGAGTAGAGGCACTGAGGACATGAGGAGGAACTATCCAAAAGGAGATTACATCAAAATGAATGAGCTTTTTGCAGTTATTGACTGGAGAACCTTATTTTACAACAAATCTGCACAAGAAACTTACATCATCTTTTTTGAGAAATATGGGAAGATAGTAGATTGCTGCATACCTGTCACCAAAGTAAGTGTAATTCATGCCAGAGAGAAATAGCTTGATAATGAGTGTCAAAGAGATAAGGAGTGGAAAGACAAATGCTGGAAAAGGTATAGGAGGAGAAAACATAAATGCTTGGCAAACCTACAAAAGAGCAAAAAATGATTACCTAAGTAAACGAAGATAGACAGAGAGGGACTATGAAAAGGACATCACCAGGAAGGCTAAGGAAAATCCCAAGCTTTTCCACAGCTTTATAAGTGGAAAACTGAAAGTAAAAGAACAGGTTTTAAGGCTTAATAGAGCGGATGGAAGCATCACGATACGGATGAAGAGATCTGCAAAGAATTGAAGAAGGAGTTTCAGCCAGTATTTACAATAGAAAACACCACACCTCCTCAGTTTGCAGAGATAGATGCTCATGGACCAGTATTAGAGAACATCAACCTTTCAGCCATGGAGGTATGCAAAGCGCTGATGGAGCTAGATGTCCATAAAGCTACAGGTCCTGATGATATATCCCCTCATGTACTTAAAAAATGCATAAACTCAATATCAGTGGCACTAAGTATCATATTTAAAAAGACACTGGAGTCAGGGGATATTCCAAGATGATGGAAACAAGTAAACGTGATACCTATCTTCAAAAGGGGAAGGAGGGATACAGCTCTAAACTATAGATCTTTTTCCTTGACCAGCATAGTTTGCAAAGTTATGGAGAAACTACTAAGGAAACATATCTCTCTTCACTTGGAATCCTTCATGTTTATGTCAGTGAGACAACATGGCTTCAAAGAAGGTAGATCAGCAGTAACACACTTATTTGAATTTTATGATCAGGTAAGCCAAATCTTACAGGAAAGAGAGGGCTGGGCAGATTCCATATTCCTAGACTTCGGGAAAGCATTTGACACTATTCCACATGGGAGACTTATTAGGAAGCTGCAAGCAATGGTTAGAATAGGTGGAAATGTCTTGGAATGGATAAAAACTTACTTAGACGGAAAGGAACAGAGGATTAGAGTAAGGCACTCAGTGTCTGAATGGAGAAGACTTAGTAGTGGAGTTCCACAGGGTTCAGTTTTAGGGCCACATTTGTTCCTTGTATATGTAAATGACCTACCAGAGTCTGTAAATTCATTCATGAATATGTTTGCAGATGATGCAAAGATTGTGAAGGAAGTAGGAAATGAGAACAATGGTAGAGAACTTCAGGAAGATCTAAATAGTCTGCATGAGTGGTCAGAAAAGTGGCTAATGAAATTCAATACTTCAAAATGCAAGGTAATGAGAATGGGTATAAGTGCAAGAAGGCCCAAGCTTGACTACTCGGTGGCTGGAGTACAACTTCAAGAGACAGAAAATGACAGAGATCTAGGAGTAAACATACTGGCAGATTTGTCTCCAGAAATACATATAAATGACATAGAAAGGGCAGCATATGCCTTCTTATCAAATGTAAGGGTAGCCTTCAGGCACATGGACAAGGAAATGTTCAGAAATATTTATGTAACCTATGTGAGACCAAAACTTGAATATGCAGCCCCCTTTTGGATTCCGCACTTGAAAAGACACGTAGCTAAGCTTGAAAAAGTTCAAAGACATACCACGAAACTGTGCCAGAAATACGCAATTGCAGTTATGATGAGAGGCTGAGGGAATTAGACTTACCATTGCTCGAAGCTAGAAGATTGAGGGGGGATATGGTGACAGTCTTTAAATTCCTTCATGATTATGATAGAGTGGATAGGGATCGATATTTTGATATGGCGGGCTCTAGAACTAGAGGTCATAGTTTGAAGCTTCGCAAGAGAGCTTCTTTGCAGGATGTAAAGAAATACTTTTTCAGTGTAAGAGTAGTTGATAATTGGAATTGGCTAAGCGAGGAGGTAGTTAATGCTATCTCAATCCATAGTTTTAAGGAAGGTATGATAAGTATCGCTAAGTAGAAAATGGAACCGATCAGGAGACGGGAAGATACGAGCTTTGGGCTCTTTCTTTTAAACACAATTAGGTAATCACACATCCTGACCAGAAAACCATACTGGAGATATCATTCACGCCACTTGAGCACCCCTGACACCACGTGGGCTATGTTCTGTTACATTTCTTAATTAAAACTTCTTTACGACATTATTATTATTATTATTATTATTATTACTATTATTATTATTATTATTATTATTATTATTATTATTATTATTATTATTATTATTATTATTATTATTATTATTATTATTATTATTATTATTACTACTGCTACTACTACTACTACTACTACTACTACTACTACTACTACTACTACTACTACTACTACTATAAATAATAATAATAATAATAATAATAATAATAATAATAATAATAATGGGAGGCATTCAAGTGCATTGTTGAAAGAGTAGCTTTTAATATTAACACTGAACATGGATGGCTTACAAATGAAACAAGATATTTTCACATTTGCCTTTTCTCCCTGTAAATTCTTTAAATTCATAATGTTCCATAGACGAACAACGAATATTATTTATTACAATTATTCAATATAACCCATTTCTGGGTAAGAATAAATGCACATATTGAAGAAGAGTTTCTCAGCACGTGCTAATATCAAGAGGAGGCGGGAGTAAGGCTGCGCCTAGTTTTAGTCTCCATTTGTAAACAAGCTCATTGACTTTGGCTCTGGTGGTTTTAGTCATCATTTTCGACCATAAACGTCACAGAAATTGTGACGATTAGTAAGAACTGCATTTTTATGAAGTACTGGAGTTAAATTTGACGGTTCATGCTGTTATTCGTTACTTTGGAATGGCATAACAGCTTTAATAGTATTAGTTCAGGCGTCTTATACTTCTGTATTCTAAGGGGTTAAGAAACCCTGCCATAACTCCTATTTAGTCCTTATCAAATAGTATCTGTGACATATATGTTTAAAACTTACATTATCCACTCCTGGGAATTAGGTAAAGCACGGGCTTAGGGGGTCAGTATAGATTTCGTTAAATGCCTGGTAAAAGTCCAGTATAACCGGTTCACAACCTAACCTCCTAGCCGGGGGAAGAGTCCAACCATCCCAATACACTATACAAATATGTCGATGCAAAAGAACGTTACCTTATTGAGTAGGGTAGAATTAAGGCGCCGGAGTTATACTGGACCTTTACCGGGGAAAATTTTACCTTGGTAAAAATCACGCAAATAAATTTATGGTCGATTATTAAATTAAAAAAAAAAACTATTGGGGGGGGGGGCGCTTACCTGAGATTTTCAATCGACACAGGCAATTCGCAAGTAATCTACGCTGCTGTTTAAATGCCCATATTTCCCCAACTATGGTAACTAATCCTAACCTAACGAAAACTAGGTTATGTTAGGTAGGTTAGATAAGTACCTTGTTATGCTAAATTGCTTCGCCCGCACTTGCAAAGGCGAGCGGCCGCCTCGGGGGTAGCAGCTCCCAGCGGTTCCAACTTATAGTAATCGACCATAAATTTATTTGCTTGATTTTTACCAAAGTAAAAGATTTCTGGGAGTGGATAAAGTGAGTTTTAGACATATATGTCAAATAAATACTATTCGGTAAGGTTTAGATATGAGTTATGGCGGGGATGCTTTAAAAGAATCTTAACTGGTTTGTGGTTTTAGATTGAATTGTTATTAATGCTTTAAATTAGCTTCGTGTAAATGAAAATAAAAGTTCTTGTTAGTATATCCGTAGTTCATATTTAGATACGGAAGATGTTTATCTTCACACCCCCATTTAGGGAAAAACTTAAGGTTAATACTCGTTTTATGCACCCCTTCCATAGCCTACACGAGAAATCAGTGTTACCGCCACTTCCCAAAATTTGCCATATTGCTCAATAAACACTTATATTAACCCAATTAAGATATGTTAGGCTCAAATTGAGTTCGGTTAGGTTAGTTGGGTTGAGTTAGGTTAGTTAAATCAAGTACACTGCTCACCAATATCAGCCCTAACAAAAATAAAAATAGTGATATCTGAGAAACATAATTATTAGATTAATTCAAAACTCATTTAATCTTCTCAAAAAAAAAAATTAGTCCAAAAATTAAAGGGGTTCATAAAACAAATCTTAACCAAATCTAATTACAGTTAGTAGGTTAGCACGCAACTGATTCTCTAGATCATCGGTTCTAGATTCGCCGTCTGAGGTTAGAAATGGCATTCACTTTTCCAAACCAAAGTCGTTTGAAAAGGAGGCACCGTCCTACCCCTTACTAGAAAAGGGAGTCTGTGATGTGAAAATGATTTGTGTTAAGTTAGTTTCCCCCATTTCAGAAATAAGATTACTGTTGATATGATTGTAGATATCATTTTAATGATTCGTATTTAAATTTTCGTTCCATTCTAACCCAGGTTAGCTTAGTTAACTAGTTACCTACCTTTTTGTTGAACCTCTAACCCAGGTTAGCTTAGTTAGCTAGTTACCTACCTTTTAGTTGAACTTCTAACCCAGGTTAACTTAGTTAGCTAGTTACCTACCTTTTAGTTGAACTTACCATTTCAACTTTTTACATTTTTCTTCTATTCATTCATCTTATACTTGTCATATTTGCTTTTAAGTCATTTACTGTTGCAGCATACACAATATGTGTTGGCTAACTGTTCCAACGATTAACTACTTTTTGAGAAAAAAAATAAAGTATTTTCTGATAATCTTAGATCATTATTTCTTATAAATCATACAATTATGAATCCCTTGTTGCATTTTTCTTTTTCCGAAATAGTGTGTCGACATTTATATGTTCTAATATTTACATTATTTTAAACACCTCTACAGTTGTAATCCCCAATCCCTTGCATATTTCTACATAAGACAGATTACATAATTCCGGTGGCTCTGAATTCATTCAATAGCTTCTATATCCTTTCGTAGATAAGGTGATCAAGTTTGTTCTGCATTTTCAAGATGGAGCCTCACACATCTTTTATTTAAAATCTTAAGTTTCTCTGAATTCTAATATGCAAAAGAGTTTTTTATTCCTACCATTTGACTTGCATTTTTTGTTATTGCTTTAATTTGATATGCCAGTTTGTGAGCAGAACTTATATACACTCCCAAATCTTTTTGTTTCTCTTTGACTGCCAGATAATTCCCATTCATTGTATATTGCAGTTTTAACTCTATAATGCAACACTGAAGTACAGCATCCAATCCTTTGCCCAGTCTGTCAGTCTATTTAGGTCTGGAGATTGTACACATCTATATATTTTGGTATTATCAGTAAAGATCTTACATTTGCTTTGTAAACAGTGGCGTAAATCATTTATATACAGTATATCACACAAAAATAAAGCCTAAGTTTGATCCTTGAGATACCCCACTACCAATATCTTGCCATCTTGATCTTGTTTCATTAACTGCAACAGATTTCATTCTTTTACTTAAAAAACTTCAATCCTTGTCTGGATTTTTCCTTGGATACCAACTCTCCATATCTTATATAATACTATGTAAAGATACGCTCAAAAAAGCTTCTGAAGTCTACATACATTGTGTCAGATGGTTTATTCTCATCATACATCTGTGCCCACTCCTCTAATGCTTCCAGTAAGTTGTAAATTTGGGTGATTATTTAACAGTGTGGGTCGCTTGAGAATTGATGTGGCTCATGTCTCTTGAATAAACATCAGTCCCACTTTGGTTTTGCTTATTATTGATAATGAACCATAACTGTATTTGCGTAATTTTTAGCAAAGTAGCAGTTTTTCAGGAGTGGTTGATGTGAGTTCTAGACGTATATGTCAAAGAATTACTATTTGAAGAGGTACAAGGACGGGTTATGGAGAGGTGTATAAAGCGAATTTTATCCTTAATTATACCCATGGATGTTGATAATTGACAAAATATTTAAAACTACTACTTGCTTCCTAAATTCTTTAATTAACCTAGCCAATCTTAACCTAACATATTATTATATTTTATGAATATTGTGAAAAACACATAGAAATTCATTGGAAAACCATACTGTAGCAACTCATTCAGATTTGGAAGTAAACATTTACCCACAAAGTTTTGAAGCAAAATGGATATATTGGATAAATTCTTTGGAACAGTACAATGATCTTGATGAGATTGTTAAATCCTATGTTGGCTCCTGCCAGTTGTAGGAAATTATGTGATTTCCAGTGCAGCTCATGCGACGAGTAGGATAAGAATAGTCGAATATATGAGTGTCTTTTATGAAATGTGCCCTCTCACTGACAGACGGTTGTGATCCGACTCTCATGACACAAATACTGTTTACAGGAATGACATCTGGATGATTGAGTGGTAGTTGTCCCTCCACTAACAAATCTGCTATAGTCAGTGAGTCCCCTAGTTTTCCCTTCTTGCCTAGTGTATTAAAATCTTGAAAATAATACTTGTAATTGTATATAACAATACTGAATTTGTGGATGACATCCTGCTTTGAAAAGTACTGCACCGTTTTATGTGCCACAGTTAGTTTCCATTAGAATGGGGGTGGACACAGACATGATGGAGCTGGGGATTGGAATTAAGGCAAGATATATTTTCTAATACCCTGTGGTGGGCCTGAACCATTGTTAATATCTTCCAGACTGTCATGCTTTACCACTGAGCCACTGCAGCCCCTTCTTTAGCGGTATAGTGTTAAACTTTTGATTGTTATACTAGTACAGTATTCATATAACGAAGGGACCTGTTTTTGGCAAGAGGCTTTATGGAGACTCTAGTCCTCAATTGACTACCAGGGGCCAGTGTAAGAGAAACTCATTAGTAGTGATTTTAGCTTTGAAAAAAGTTAATTTAAGGTTTTTATCATATAAAGTGTCATATTGTTATGGGATTCTGATGGTGTTAAATATTGATGTTGGTAGTTATTGTGAGGCAGTGTGACGAGTTATTTAATTTTTCTTGCAGATGTAAATTTTATAATATATGCTCATGTACTGAGTTATTAAGGGAACCCTGGACCTAAGATACCTCTTGAATTATAATGTCATGTGCTTGGCTTTCCATAAAAACCAAAGTTTGTGTGTAATTATGTTTGAAACTACTGTGCATACTTTATTCTACAAAACAGGACTTTATTTCAGAGTGCTGCACAGTATATAACTGAGAATGCCATTCACTCATAAGATGTGGTATCCACTTTTTCGAAATAAATGGAGGTCATCTGCTTCTTGGCTTTTCAAAATGGGGTCTCCAGCCTCTCCACAAGAGTCCCTCATCTCCACCGGTTATTTTGTAAAAAGATCTCAAGAGCATATTCCAAAACCTGAGCTATCGTCGACTGACAGGGAGGGTAAGTTGACCATTATAAGTAACAACTAGGTATATTTAATTACTGGTTGTGTAATTTATGATTTTAAATAGTAAATAAAGGTAATGCATGAGAAGTGTGCCCATGGTAATCTTTTTCTTGAGAGCACCCTATGATCTCCTAGGTGTACTCGGCCCATTTCTCAAATCAAAAATAGCTGCTACAACCACATACTAGGAATTGATTTTGAAATGGAAGCCTCAATTTTTTCTGCTACCTGTACCTTTTTGATGCATAGCTGATTTATTGTACATTTGTTTTATTGTAACCTGCATGGAGGTAGAGTTGCCCATACAGTGGAAATTGAGAAATAACAAGCCTGACATTTGAGATTTCAGTCCTACCGTATGACATTAGAAAGGGCTCTAACCTTACTCCCTCTAAGCCTAATGCTCCACCCTGTCTCTTACCACCTCCATTAGCATGGAGTCTGAAAGAAAAAATAGTAAATGTAATTGCTAGTTGACTCTGATTCTTTATATATCTACCACTGACTTGACATTTAAATATATTGATATAGTTGATATGAAGTGTATATCTTGCTTTGATAAAGATAGTCCACCTTAAAGGCTACCATATTGAGTAGGTTAGCAATAGTCATTGCATAATTTAGATTTCTTTGGGAATGTGTCTTATCTTTGTTGGCTAGAGTATGGGTAACAAGCGCTTAATAGTATATGATACATTCCATGCCTTAAGAGTGAGAGTTATGCCAAATAAAATGCAGAGGTGCTCTTTTTAAGCTTGGGGGTTCATTATACTTTTTTTTTCAACCCGAAAGGTGTCTATCCCTTTATTTATGTATATTATTTTTATCTATAGGATAACCTTTTATGCCCTTATTTAATCCTGTGCTTACTGGATACTGTTGTATGACTGATCTCACATATCTAACATGTGCTGAAATAGCTAATTCTTTATTAATATATGCTTTTGCCTATATGATAGCCATTTATCCCCTGAGCTAGCTAATACACTGCCATATCACTAACTTCATGCGCATAATGTGTACTCACATTCCATGCTAAGTTGACAGTGGGTGCCAGAGGAGGGATATTTCTTAGGCTGGTATGCTGTACTACTGAAGTGTTTCTTTGAATAAGAATTGACACTTTTCTTTCATCTCCAAAGCTGATCTAAGCCCTGTGATCATAAGTATGTTATCCCTCAGCATATGTGTAAAAACCTTTTGTGGTTCTAGTTTTCTACGATTTAGAAGAAAATGAAAACAATACTCTGAAAATCTTCTAAACTAAAGTAGAACGACCGTGAAAAAGATTGAATTTCAATCAAGCAACAAAATTCAATCATGGCAGCCAATATGGCAAGGTATAGTGAATGAGAAGACCATGAGGAAGGCAGTCTTTGCCCCTCGTTATTCGGAGTTAGATCTTGTGTTACTGTGCTTTTTGCCTTTTTAGCATTCGTGAAGTGTTCTAACTTTTCTAAAAATAAGTACTATGGGAAGTGATGAAAAACCCAAAAGGATTATGTATTGTATTTGGGTACTTAACAAAGATTCATTATGAGAAGACTTCTTTGGATCACTGCAGCAATGGAAATACATATGAATAAGGGTAAGGCAAAAGTAATGCAGCACAGAAGCAGGACAAGCAAACGTCTTCGTAGGGGCTCAACAACAACAATGTATATATTTTCCGCTCTATTCTACAGTACAGTACAGTAATATATAGATGGCGTTGAGCTCATGAACATCTACTACGCACAAATGACATACTTAAATACTTAGATATATTACACCCCTCCATGCCTTGTAGATAAAACTTGGCAATAAAAATATAGACAAAATACAAGACCTTTCCAAGAAAAGTTTCAACTAACAAAAACAAATATGTAACTCCACTTAGCAATATATATAAACAGAAAACATTACTGATTCACATATTGTAAATTCAGTCTATTTACTGGTTTACGCAATCGACTTGAACGTCTCACTTCAGGTATTTGCTCTGGACTACTGTTACTACTTCCAGAATTTGCCTTAGGACTGAAATTTGAGTTAACTGTAGGTGTAACCCTGGGAATACCAGACATATTACTTGTACTACGACAATTAAAATTTTGAGTCTTATCCAAATATTGATAAACATCAGTACTACTCCTGTTTACTAATTCAGACTTACTAGAGGCATAATATTCCTCAACATCAGCAGATTAAGATTTGAGCTGCTTGAACATTTGGACAAAATGCCTATGAAGAATAATACCATCTTCACTCCTAATCTTGCATGAAGCAGGTCCAGTACATTTTTGCACAATACCAGATAAATTTGGAGGTTCTTGCTTAGAATAATTCTTAAAATATACATGATCACCTACTTTAAACTCAGGAGTTGAATTGTTTTAGCACCTTTATAATACTTGGCTTGATTTTCGTACTTCATAATAATACGACTCTCAACATCAAGATGTAAAAGATCAAACTTACACTTAATCCTTCGTTTCATGAAAAGTTCACAAGGTGCAACACCAATTGTAGTATGAGGCGTAATCCTATAACAAAACAAAAACCTCAACAATTTCTCCTCAGTACATCCCTCACTTTTTTTCATAGCCATCTTAAATGTTTTCACGGCGTTCTCTGCTAAACTATTTGTAGAAGGATGATAAGGAGCACTTGTAACATGGCGTATTCAATTATTGCTTACGAAATCCTGAAATTCTGCACCAACAAAAGCAGGACCATTATCACTGACAATAATGTAGGGCAGTCCATGAGTAGCAAATAATTGTTGCAGTTTACACACTGTTACTGATGTAAAATTTCACCATACCACAGAATGTTCGTAAGTCCTGCCTATGCTGTGGAACTGGTAAATTCAGTATAGCTAACCTTAGGTACAAAAAATTCGCACTTCTCTCTTTTCAATTTCAAAAGTATTTACTCAGTACTTTTTCAAGAATCAAAAAATGTTCCTCAACTGTGGGAGCAGTAATCAATATGTCATCTAAGTACACAGCAACATGTGGAATACGTTTCAAAATGTTCTCTATCACACTCTGGAAAATACCTACAGCACTATTCAAACCTTACTGTAGTCTAGTAAATACATAAAGACCTTTGTGGATATTTATTACCATATACCTTTGAGATTCCTCACTGAGTTCCAGTTGATGGTATTCATGGCTTAAATGAAGTTTAGTAAAGTACTTTCCTTTTCCCAACATGGCAAAAATATCCTCAGAGGTTGGCAATGGATATTTCTCAAGTTCACAGACAGGGTTAAGGGTTTCTTTAAAATAAGTACATATCCTAACATTTTTGCAGTCACCCTTCATTACATTTACCGTGGAACTGTCTGCCCCTTTCAGAAAAAGTTATTGGCTTAATTATACCTAACTTTTCAAGTATCAAGCTCTTCATCAACCATTGGACGTAAATGATAGGGTACTAGCCTAACAAGCTTGTGGACAGGAACAGCTACTTCTTTCACATTAACTAAAACTTTGAAATCCTTTTAACCTACACCAGGTTCAAATACCTCTCCATATTTAGCTAAAAGTTCTTTTGTTTCCCCTCTCTTAGGACTATCAACTGCATTTACATTAGCATTGTTAAAAATTGATTTCCAATTTAACTTTTATTTCTTGCATCCAGTTTCTACCCAATAAAGATGCTCGATCACGTTTAATTACTACAATTGCCAACCTGCAATATTTGTCATTATACACAACGTCAACCATAGCTATACCTGCAATATCAAGTGGCTGTTTGTTATAATCCGAGAGCATAATGTCTGCATTTAGTAATTCTTCAGAAGAGTTGCACACCTTTCTATATGCATTTTCACCCATACAAGTGACTGCTGCACCTGTATCAACCTCAAAATTAAAATTTTTATCATTAACCATCTCATTAGCAACTTATTTACCATCATAACTACGAACAACTTCAGCTGTAGACTGATGTGGCAACGTACCAGTCACCTTCAAAGCCAAAATATCATACTCATGAGCTGAAATCTTTTTAGATACCTGAAATATTATCACATACATTTTAATTCAAATTTGAAATTGCATCCGAAATTTGAACTATATCGGATTCAGCACACTGAATTACTAGTTTTGCACTCTGAAGTTGTAGGCTAGTACTGCTAACACAATGCTGTGACCTTGGTACCTTGTCATCTTTACATACAACAGCTAAATGTCCAGCAGAATTACATCTAAAACACCTTCTTATTACGCTAACATCACTTGGGAAATCATTCGATACTGAAACATCTCTCCCCTGTTGAACAGATTGTCCTCGGTGATGAAACTTTTTAACAGCAGCTGGCTTACCCAAATAAAACACCTTACCATTTTTATACATATTGACATTATGAACAGTTGTACTACCACTATTAGCTGAAAACTGTGCATTTGCAAACGTAGTAGCATTAGTTTCATTTAATTCAGCTTCCTCAGCAATTTTCACAGCTTCCGAAAAAGTTAATTTTAATCTTGCTGATGCTTCTTAAATTTTTTTACCTACACATCGAGACTTTACTCCTGCAATTAGCTGGTCCACTAACATTTAATCTAACATCTTTCCAGATTCACAGTATCGATCAGAGTGCTTGAGATGAACATAAAAATCATGCAAAGATTCTCCGTGCTTCCTCATAACATGCCTGAACTTCATCCGTTCCACTCGTGGGTTTTTCGTACCTCCAAAATGTTTTTGTAGGCTAGCGATCACCTCTGCATAGGTTAACGGTGATGGAACTTTCGGCAATAGTAAATTTTTCAGTACTTGATATTGGGTAGGAGATAGACCCATAATAAGCGTAGGTGCCTTCTTTTCATCTGCTACATCCCTCACTGTAAAATAACACTCAAGTCTTTCATGAAAACTGGAGATATCTTCCTCACCCTTACAAAAACTTGGGAACGCCGGTCCAGCCATCTCTCAGGTATGATTATATCTCGTCGCCACTAAATAATGTAATGTATTTGGGTACTTAACGAAGATTCATTATGAGAAGAGTTCTTTGGATCACTGCAGCAATGGAAACACATATATATATATATATATATATATATATATATATATATATATATATATATATATATATATATATATATATATATATATATATATATATATATATTTATATATATAAAAGTGTAAGGTAGACTTAATGCAGCACAGCAGCAGGACAAGCAAACGTCTTCGTAGGGGCTCAACAATAACAATGTATATATTTTCCACTCTATTCTACACTACACTACAGCACAGTAATACACAGGTGGCACTAAGCCACCTATGTATGAGAGTTGTAATAAGTTTACAGCAGAAATGAGAAGTTTTAGAGCAGTTGAAGATGATGTCAGTATCCCAAGTGGTGCAAAAATGGGGAAAAATGAGTGTAGCACTTGCTCAATGAAACTGCCTGAAAAAATAATTGTAGCAATGCTAGTGTTTTGCCTCTGTTATATAAAGTAGCCTCTAAAGTTCATTATACAGTGCTTGTAAAAATCAAGAGAGCATTAAAATTGTGGTTACTGAATATGGCTATTCCTCAGTCATCAACCTCCACATCAATCTGCCTTTACGTGGATGATCCTTCTAACAGATCGTCAGAAGGCTCGAGTTACTTTGAGGTCTCATCTTTCACTTAAAAATCTACATTGTCAGTATTATAATCTCAGTCTTTGGCTTTTAGTAAGTGTTATCTTATTATTTACTGTAGTAATAGAAGAAATGATAATGGAGAGAAAAACATTGATGAATCATCACAAAGCATTCTCTTTTCTTTCGATTGACTTTTATCATATTTCGTAATATTTTTCTTTTTTTATTATTGTTTTTGAGCTAATTATTAATAATCTTTATAATAATAATAATAATGTTTATTGTTATTATTAACATCATCATATGTTATTATTATATTGTTATAACAGAGAGAGAGAGAAGCACTGATGAATCTTCACAACACAATCTGCTTTACATTTTTTATTCTCTCAATTGACTTATATTTCTTATTCTTTTTCTTTACTTGTTATTGTGATTATTATTAATATTTTTTTATTATTATTATAATATTTATTACTATTATTATTAGTATATATTATTACTGCTAGGATTGTTACTATTTTTATATGATATGACGTGAAACATAGTCATGGTTAGTAATAGGGTATACTGTGCTGTACACAAAGTGATGACGCATTAAAAAGGGGTCCTGATGATCCTTGAACGATTCTCAACAAAGAATATCGTTTAATTTCATCATGTAGTTGCATTTCGTGAGCAATCTTTATTATTATTTCTCTCTCAACACATGCCTGATAGACTGAAATCTGACAATCTGACATTTCATGAATGATTTTCAACAAGGTCAGTCCCGTTTCATCATTAGTTACATTTTGTGCACAACCAGTATCTATCAGTGGCATGCTAGACCTATTCTTGGTTTGTTCCATGGCTCCCTATTTAATATTTGGAATAGGCATCAAGGGAGAGGTTCTCACATTGGCTCGCATAACCTATCCTTGATTTTTGTTTTCTCTCACGACTTCCCTATTTTTTGCATTCAGAGTAGCTCTCAATGGAAGGCTCCCTCATTTGCCACTCAATTTCATAATATTATGATGTAGATGGTATTTAGGAAATTGCTTTTGAAAATTTTGCTGATTGTTGGAATAAAGGTAAAGGATTTAAGTAGATGTAACACTCTACAGGGGATCCACGTTTTACGTCAGGGTTCCATGCCTGACAGCTGACTTAACCGGACTTCAACATAAGTCGGAAAACACCTAAATTCGAACCTAGGTACCCCACCAATACTACAAATAAATACTCTAATACATAGGAAAATTATCTAAATTTTTCATCTAATACATAAAAATAGTGAAAGTACACAATACAGTATTGCTTACCTTTACTACTGTGGTTGGGTTGCATGTGGATAAATGGATAACTTCAGCCCCCGTATAAAACCAAGGATCGAATTTCTTAACACCTTTCCCATTTTCACGGCTTTAAACAATCTAGTTGCTCTCTCCTGAATCAACAGAAGGCTCACTGGGATGTGCTGTTGATGCTGGTCATCAGATGAAAGCACTAATAGCATCATTTTACTAATCATGTTGAAAGTATGTAATCACAGCAAATGAGCACAATAAACAATATTGCGGACAAAAGGGTGAGAAGCCTTGCCATTACAAGGGCACTTCTCTTAAAAATGCATTCTTATTGTTCTTACTGTGCTGTCCTATTGGTTTCTCTCTCCAAAATTTGTATTTGATTTAATTTCTTCAAATAAATAAATAAGTAAATGAAACCATTAATTTGATATATGCATATACAACAATGCTGTGTGACTATTTGTTCGCCAACCTCAACAAACTTTTTCGCATAAAGATAGTATTTACGGCTATGTATTTGGTAATTTTGTAAATAAATTAAGTCTAATTCTTTCAGATAACCAAATACATAAATAAATATATTAATAAAACCATTGACTTGATGCAGTATACAGACACTCCCCAACTTACGAATGAGTTAGGTTCCAGATGTCTGTTTGTAAGTTGTGTTTATGTAAAAAAAAGAGTACTGTAGCTACAGTACTGTGCAGTACTTAGGCTAAAGATACTTAAATGCTACATAAAACAGAGCATTCAGTGTAAATTAATTTTAGTACAGTAATAATAATGTAATAATACAGTACAGTACAATAATACTTACATTAATACATGGGTAGATAATGGGTAGGTTTTTGTTCGTATCTGTGAATGTTCGTAAATTGGTTCTTCGTAAGTAGGGGTGCTTCTATATACATATACAACAATGCCATGTGACTATTCTTTCGCCAACCTCAACAAACTTTTTCACGTACAGATTGTATTTAGGTCTATTTGGTAATTTTGTAAATAAATCTGATTCCTTCAAATAACCAAATACATAAGTAAATAAATAAAATTATCCATTAACTTGATATATATGTATACAACAATGCCGTGTGACTTTTCTTTCGCCAAACTCAAAGTTTTTCGCATAAAGATTGTATTTACGGCTATGTGGGCCTGTCTGCCAAGCTCACAAACTGTTCAGCACATGAAGTTTGAATTTACTACACAAGCAAGGTCGGTCAAAAAATTGATTTGTTAATAATTTATTAATTACTTGTTGGCCACTGACATAATGGCGGAACTACTTAGCTGAGAACGACATAGAATGGGAGCCCCCTGTACCTTTAAATGTTATTTCTTTGCTGTTTAATGTGTCACTACTTATCCCCATTTGAATGGAGGTGAACATAGACTGGTTGGAGCAGGGAAAATTGGATTAGGTACCCTTTCTAGCACCCTGTGGTGGGCTCAAACACTGGCTTATCACTTTGCAGATTGAGCACTCTAACCACTGGCCGTCTCAGTCCCTCTACTTTAAGTAGTGTAACTATATTAATTCGTTCTGAAGCATCTTGTTTTTAATCAAAAAGTGTCTTTTCAAAGAAAGATTATTTTCTTTCCCAATGTTAAATATTCTATTGATTATAATGAAAATTTCAAAGTTTTTTCAGTGTTGCTAATACTTGTATATACACACATACCTTGGTTTTATGGACCCATGCTTAATTGATATTTGAAGCAACAGATGAAATCCAGAGCAGCAGAGCTACTATTTTTCAGTGTAAAAATCACACATGCCACTGACAGGGTTGTTATAATCATTACACTGGTTGGTGAAGGCCTTCACTGTGTTTGCATCAGTTGGAGTGACTTGTGTACCTTATTGCTCCATATTTTCTGCTTTTCATAAGTGTTATAGTGATTATTTCGGTAACTACTGACAGTTGGGAATATCGGACCGATGTTCCTCTTTTGTCCGTTAACACGAGTTATGAGTGTACTGTACTCTTTTGTCTTATTATATTTGTTGCAACGTGTAAATAATCCTTATGAAGTGTGTTTTAATGTTTTTTACCATTTTATGTGTCACTACTAATCTCCTTTTGAGTGTGGGGTGGACACAAACATTAGGTGGGAGCTGGGGAATTATTGTTGGATGCCCTTCTTAATTCCTTGGGATGGGCTTGAATGCGGGTTTGTCACATTCCAAATCAAAAAGTATGTGTTATAATGTATACTCTGTAATTTCTCAGGGATGGAAGTAAATGCAAGTAAAAAGTATCATGAATCTCCTCGTGACCTATTAGATAATGCATTAACGGAAAAAAACCCACAACCCATTGGTCCTGAGGATATTTGGAATGACGGTCCTTATCCTCATCGTAGTGATTATAAGTAAGTTATAATTGTAAGTGAGTTATATAGGTATCAATAACTTATAAGTGATTATAAGTAAATTAATATCTTGTAATCATTTGTTTGTTTGCAAATCTGTATAATAGGGATTATAGGTATTATCTTTTTCTTCTCAGCTTTAACCCATTTTTATATGGGGTCGCCGTTGTGAATGAGTCGTCTCCATCTATTTTTGCTCTGTGCTTCATTTTCATCAATACCCTTCCATTGCAAGTCTTCCCCTATACAATCACGCCATCTTTTTCTTGGTCTTCCTCTCCTCCTTCTACCCCGAACTTCCATCTCCATCGTATGTCTTCCAACATGATATTCGTCCCGTCGTACCAGGTGTCCATGCCATCTAAGCCTTCCCTCCTGTATTTTCTTTGATAATTCAACTACCTTTGTCGATCCTCTTATATACTCATTCCTACTTCTATCCTTCTTTGTTACTCCAGACATCCACCTCAACATTCTCATCTCTGCTACATCCATCCCCTTCTCCTCTGTCTTCCTCATACTTGCTGTTTCTATTCCATATAACATAGCTGGTCTTACAAAAGTCCTATGAAACTTTCCCTTCAATCTCAATGGTACCCTCTTGTCACAGAGAACACCAGATGCAGACCTCCAGTTATTCCATCCTGCTTGAATTCGATGTCTCACTTGATCCATGCTTCCACTAGCCTCTACTATGGACCCCAAGTACTTGAACTTCTGTACTCTCTTTATTTCTTCCCCATCCATTCTTATGCTATGACCACCATCCTCAGCAAAGTTGGCACACATATATTCGGCCTTTGACCTGCTTATCCTCATTCCTCTCTTCTCAAGTGCTGCTCTCCATCCCTCCAACTTCTGCTCCAAATCCTCCCTCCTCTCTGCCCACAATACAATGTCATCTGCATATAATATGCACAACGGCACTACATCTGTCATATCTTTGGTCATTACATAATATCTGTTAATATTTCATTGGTACAGTAATTATTTAAAAAACTTGTTTATAATGGTTTTTTAACTTCTTGTCCCTTTTAGTGATTTCTGTTGCTTCATATGTTACAATATTATTTAATTGCAAACGATTTTAAAACAGTATACAAATACTGTAAATAATTATAAGTTTACGTTTATATATTTTATATAATTGTGTCATACCAGATATGGGAGGAATTACCTATTTGGCAGTTTTTTAAAAATATGCTAATCATGACTTACATGAAAATGCCAGGCTGCAAAGTGGGGACCACCCAGCCCTTCTAAGTTATCAGAATAAGCTTGATGGCTTCATTGGTATGCATGTCCAGGATATAACACATTTTCTCGCGCAGTAAAAGCAAACATATAATGAAAAATCACCACACAACCACATACACCAACACCACAACACACTACGTACCTGCCACCACAGCAGGTGTAATTCTTGCCAGAGAAAAATGGTTCAATAATGAGTGTAAAAGAGCTAAGGAGTGGAGAGATAACTGCTGGAAAAGGTATAGGAGGAGAAAAAACATAAATGTCTGGCAGACTTATAAAAGAGCAAGAAATGATTACCTATGTAAAAGAAGAGAGTCTGAGAGAGACTATGAAAGGGACATCACCAGGAAGGCTGAAGAATATCTCACAGTTTTGTCAGAGGAAAACTGAAGGCAAAGGAATAAGTTTTACAGCTTAAGAAAGTGTGTGGAAGCATCACTGAGACGGATGAAGAGATCTGCAAAGAATTGAACTAGGAGTTTCAGTCAGTATTTACAGAAGAAAATACCCCACCCCCTCAGATTGCAGAGATAGAAGCTCAATGGCTGGTATTAGAGAACATCATCCCTTCAGCCACAGAGGTATGCAAAGCATTGATGGAGGTATATGTTCATAATGCTACAGGTCCTGATGATATATCCCCTTATTTACTTAAAAAATGCGCAAATTCAATGTCAGTGACACTAAGTACAATATCATATTTAAAAAATCGCTGGAGTCAGGGGAGATTCCAAGATGCTGGAAACAAGCGAACGTGATACCTATCTTCGAAAAGGGAAGGAGGGATACAGCTCTAAACTATAGAGCTGTTTCCTTGACCAGCATAGTTTTCAGAGTTATGGAGAAACTACTAAGGAAACATATCTCTCTTCACTGGGAATCCTTCAACTTTTTGTGAGTGAGACAACATGGCTTCAGAGAAGGTAGATCAACAGTAACAAACTCATTAGAATTTTATGATGAGGTAAGTCAAATTTTACAGGAAAAAGAGGGCTGGGCAGATTGCATATTCCTAGACTTCCAGAAAGCATTTGACACTATTCCACACGGGCCAGAGTCTGTAAATTCATTCATGAATATGTTTGCAGATGATGTAAATATTGTGAAGAAAGTAAGAAACGAAAACAATGGTAGAGAACTTCAGGAGGATCTGCATAGTCTGCATGAGTGGTCAGAAAAGTGGCTAATGAAATTCAATACTTCAAAATGTAAGGTAATGAGAATGGATACAATTACAAGAAGTCCCAAGCTTGACTGCTCTGTAGCAGGAGTAGAACTTCAAGAGACAGAAAATGAGAGAGATCTAGGAGTAATCATAATGGCGGATTTGTCTCCTGAAATGCATAAAAATGGCATAGTAAGGGCAGCATATGCTTTCTTAGCAAATGTAAGGGTAGCCTTCAGGCACATGGAAGAGGAAATGTTCAAAAATATTTGTAACTTTTGTGTGTGTGACACCAGGACAGGCCAAATAAAAAAAAAATCTACCCTCAGCAGGCCTGGGCACGAAAAAAACATAAAGAGAAATAGAGATGGGGAATGTTGTAATTTGTCAGATGTGAAGGGATAATAAGACATGTAAACGAATATCCAAGAATATTCGGTATTTATGTAGGCATAGAAAGAGAACCGTAACTGAAGGAAGACTTAACATCGAATTGTCCAGGACAGACTTATTTAAGTTCATAAGACCTTCAGCTGTAGTATCACAATGGGCGGTTGTGCCATGGGCCAACCTACTACATAGTGAGCCCCCTTTTGGAATCCGCACTTGAAAAAGCACGTAGTTACGCTGGAAAAAGTTTAAAGACATGCCACAAAACTGGTGCCAGAAATACACAATGTCAGTTATGATGAGAGGCTGAAGGAATTAGACTTGTCATAACTCGAAGCTAGAAGATTTAGGGAGAATATGGTGACAGTTTTTAAATTCCTTCATGGTTATGACAGAGTGGAGAGGGATCAATATTTTGATATGGCTGGCTCTAGAACTAGATGTCATAGTATGAAGCTTCATAAGGAAACTTTGCAGGATGTAAGGAAGTACTTTTTTAGTGTAAGAGCAGTTGATAATTGGAATTCGCTAAGCGAGGAGGTAGTTAATGCTAACTCAGTCCATAGTTTTAAAGACGAGTATGATAAGTATCACTAAGTACAGAGTAGAACCGATCCGGAGACGGGAAGTTACGAGCTTGGGGTTCTATTCTGTAAGCACAATTAGGTAATTACACTCCTTGAGATCTTAGTGGGAAAGTCTGGCATCGACCGTAGCCTTCCTTAGGGATATTCGACCAGGTAGCATAGGGAAGAACAACAACACAATATACATTCCATAAGAGCTGTTTGGGAAGTCCAGGATTGACAGTGGCCTTGCTTAAGGATGTGGGGCTGTTCAACCAGGCAACTTTGGGAACAACAACATTAACTACTAAATATACACTCCCTGAGAGCTCTCTGGAAGCCTGGGATCAATATTATATTCCTTAGGGTCTCAGGACTGATTGACAAGCCATCTAAGGGAACAATAACATCTCAACATACATTCCTCAAGAGCTCTGTGAGGAAGCCTGAATTCGGCAGTAACCTTCCTTCGGAACTCGGGGCTGTTTGATTAGGAAGCTTAGGGAACAAAAACAACAACAACTTAAAGCCAATAAAATGCTTAATTCAATTTCAGGAAAAGCCAAGCAAGACACTCATCTAGGCCAGGGATAGATCCAA
>JAXCGZ010003864.1:7500-10000 GCA_037179515.1 Halocaridina rubra
TCAGCGAACTGTGATGGAAGGGTGTGAGGGGAGTAGTCATGTGATGAAGCAGTGGGGATAAACCAGCTGCGGCTGTCGGGACTCATTGTAGAATATTCTCGCCCACCTACCCTGTGGGTGACCCAAGCAAGGTAGAATTCGGTAAACATGGCAACCCTTTATCCCCAAGAAGCATAGATGAGTGGTTGTACTATGTGTGGATCGTGGTGGATGCGTGTTTATTGGCCTGGCCGCCCCCCTTACAAGAGGGAATGAGGCCTTGTGTATATGTATATGTATTATATATATATATATATATATATATATATATATATATATATATATATATATATATGGTTCCGGTTTTACGTCACGGATTCCCTTTTCAACCAAGGGCTAGGACGGTTGCCTTCTTGAGAAGGACTTGTTTTGGCAGATGTAATCGTTACCCTGAGTGCATACCCTTGCTAACCTCAGACCGTGACGGGGCGCGAACCCTCGACCTGACGCCTCAGAGTCGCGGACGTTACCGTTTGAGCCACGGTGACTATATATATATATATATATATATATATATATATATATATATATATATATATATATATATATATATATATATATCTATATATATATATATATATCTATATATATATATATATATATATATATATATATATATATATATATATATATATATATATATATATATATATATATATATATATATATATATATATATATATATATATATATAAGCATGTATGTATGTAATTACCTAATTGCGCTACGGGAAATAGCCCCATGCTCGTAACTCCCCGTCTCCTGGCCAGTTCCATTTTTGTACTTAGTGATACTTATCATACTTGTTCTTAAAACTATGGATTGAGTAGGCATTAACTACCGCCTCGCTTAGCGAATTCCAATCATCACCTACTCTTTCACTAAAAAAAAAAAAAAAAAAAAAAAAAAAAAAAAAAAAAAAAATACTTCCTTGCATCCTGCAAAGAATTTTTCTTACAAAGTTTCAAATTATGACCTTTAGTTCTAGTGCCAGCCATATCAATTATATCGAGCCCTATCCACTCTGTCATAACCATGAAGGAATTTATAAACCGTCACTATATCCCACCTCATTCTTCTAGCTTCGATTGATGTTAATTTTAATTCTCTCGGCCTCTCCTCATAACTAAGATTGCGTATTTTTGGAACCAGTTTCGTGGCGTGTCATGTCTTTGAGCTTTTTTCCAGCTTAAATATGTTTTTTTTTTTCAAGAGTAGATTCCAGAAGGGGTCGGCATATTCAAGCTTTGGCCTTACATAAGGTACATAAATATTTCTGAACATTTTCTGGTCCATGTGCCTAAAGGTTACACTTACATTTGATAAGAAAGCATATGCTGCCCTTATTATATCATTTATATGCATTTCTGGAGACAAATCTGCCAGTATGTTTACTCCTAGATGTCTTTCATTCTCTATTTCTTTAAGTTCTGCTCCTGCTATTGAGTATTCAAGCTTGGGCCTTCTTGCACTTGTACCCATTCTCATTAAATTACATATAGAAGTATTGAATTTCATTGGCCAATTTTTTGACGATGCAACATCTAGCCCATTCCCAGTTACCAGTGGCATTCCACAGGGCTCTGTTCTTTCACCTACTCTGTTCCTTCTCTTCATCAATTATCTTTATCAGTCCTTATCTTCCTCTCTTCTTCACGCATTTACCGACGATTCTTCTCTTCAATTTTCCTCCGCCTTTTCTTCATAACCTTCATCTGCTACTCGTATCACTCTTTCTTCTACGCTCATCTCCGATTTGCAAAGGATATCTGAGTGGGGGACCCAAAGGTTGGTTAAATTTAATGCCTTCAATGGCTATCTCTTAATCTTCTTCTCCTCCTGATAGCCCTATTGTCTTCGAAACTAACGAAATTTAGCATCTGAATTCTGTCGACATATTAGGAATCCATTTAGCCTCTAACTTGTCTTGGAGGAATCACATAAACCAAATTTCTAAATTTGCATCCAAAAATTGGGGGTTCTTCTTAGTTTTTGTCATTGCGTTAGCTCTTTACAATTACTTATATTCTACAAAGGTCTTATCCGTCCCTGCTTATTATACTGTTCGCACATCTTGGGTGCTTCGTCTTATACTTGTCTCCTTAATAGGGTTGAATCTAAGGCTGTCAGACCAATTAATTACCCTTCTCTTACTTCTAATCTGGATTCTCTTACTCTTCGCCGTGAGGTATCATCTCTATCTCTTTTCTATCGCTACTACTTCCATCGCTGATCTAATGCGTTGGCGAGTTGCATCCCTCCACTGCCGAGGCCGCTTAACACTCCCTGAGCAGCCTCATTTCACAGGTACTGGGTGGATATTTTTAGCTTGCGGAATGGTTGGTTCAGCGACTGCTTCTTCCCATTTACCTCCAGACTCTGGAATTCACTTCCTCCTTCTGTCTTTCCAAATTCATATAACCTATCTTCCTTCAAAATGCGGATTTATCGTCATCTCAGG
>JAXCGZ010003864.1:15000-17500 GCA_037179515.1 Halocaridina rubra
TTAAATGACTCGCCATATACATTAAATAGAGTTAAAATGTTGATAGCCGTATATGAATAAGAAGATAAATATGTTTGAAAGCTCAGAAACATGGATTCTACTCTGATTTTGCAGGAGCAGAGAGTCAACGGATATATTTACTCCGGTTTTACGTCACGGACTCCCTTTTCTACCTAGGGCTAGGACGGTTGCCTTCTTGCGATGGACTTGTTTTGGCAGATGTAATCGTTACCCTGAGTGCATGCCCTTGCTAACCTCAGACCGTGACGGGGCTCGAACCCTCGACCTGACGCCTCAGAGTCGCGGATGCTACCATTTGAGCCGCGGTGACTACAATCAACGGATATATATATATATATATATATATATATATATATATATATATATATATATATATATATATATATATATATATATATATATATATATATATATATATATATATATATATATATATATATTATCCATACGAAATATTGAAGTCATAATAGATAACGCAGGCCAGGGGAAAATATAAGAACAATACAAGATAAACTGTCATAAAGTTATGCAAAGCAATACTTTGTTTGCAGTGATATTTTCTCATCATGATAAAATATATAATCATTAACAGAGTTGATAAACTAATCACATGATATCTCCTTGATAACTGGACACTCAAAATTATCTTGTTTCTTACAAGAAGTAATGATGTACTTATAGGTTTATATTCTTCAAACTCTTTGACTTCTTTCCTTGATATTCTTAGAGTTTTGTTTTATGAGATAGCTGAAAATGTTAAATCACTTTCTGTGAAACCTGTCAACTTTGAAATCAAGACATTCTCCACTGATAGAGGTTTTGGGGTGACACTGGCCTGATACATTCTATTAAAACGAGAATCTGTAGAAACGAAACAGTTCTCTGGTATCTAACTTGATACTTTGTCAGCTGTCTGTGTCTTTTTAGAAATTCAAGTGTGCTTTTATATATATATCTGCCGTATTGAAGAAGTTTTCATTTTCATGGGAGGAATTGAATTTTCGTAAATGCCACAACTATTTACGTAGCTGTCTAGAAGAACTATCTTCAACTTACACTACACAACTAAGCCTAATTTTCAAGAGACTGCTGGTGGTAACGGCAGTTTTAGTTCTTGATAAAAATATGCAGAAATTTACCCTCACTTATCTCTTGTTTGCACTAATAATAACGAAAATCCAAACTTCTGTCACAAGCATAGTTAATACCTGTTGTAAAATTTTGAAGAAAAATATCATTAAGCTCCGTTCGAGGTAGTCTTGTACTATTGTCTTTGAGTTTAAACGTCGTCGAACATACTTGGATCTAATTGAATCCATACTGCTCCATATATAAGCATGACACCTAGGTAGTTAGATGCAAAACTAGACTTACATTCCGAATCAATGAAAGTTTGGGTATAAATAAAAATCTACATATTATCATACTACACTAATCATAGACATGGCAGAATTTTGGTATAATGGCTGTAATTAAATAGCCACAAACTTCCTAGACCAACTTACCAGAGCTCTAAAAGTTCAGTTGTGAACGAAAATGTCATACTTTATCTTAATTAAATATTTTTTTACTGCTCAAAACAGAGACATGACACTGCTGTGATCACAATGGTCGTGAAACAATGACAAATCATACTCAATCAAGTTTTTAGGCTTTTTCCTTCAGGAGTCATCACGGCAGATCAATCGCCTTCATATCATCTTATCCCTTGCGTCCTCCTTTGTCAAACCATACACCCTCATGTCCTCCCTCATAACATACATAAATCTCCTCTTTGGCCTGCCTCTCCGCCTTCCACCTGGTAGTTTCATCCTTAATAGCCTTTTCCCAACGTACTCCTCCTCCCTCCTCAGGTTATGTTCAAACCATCTCAGTCTCGCCTCTCTCACCAGTGACAAGTCATACTAAATAGCTAAAAATAAAAAAAATTCTGAAGATTTCTAATACCTATATTCCAATTCCCTAAAAATTCAGGTATAAACAAAGGATTACACTTTGTCAGATGCAATGAAATTTTTACCTCTAGTATAACCCTGATGGCTTTGGCTTCGAAAAGTTTCGCTTGCATTGACAGGCGATTCGAAGTTCATGTCGCTTCCTTCGTAGGATTGGTCAAAGTGTCTGATAACTGTAAGGCTACCAACAGTTATATAACTGTACATAACCACATAATGGTAATATATAGAGAGGTATGGGTATTCATGTCTTTTCTGCCGTTGTTGTTGTCACTGTTATGACTGTTGTTGCTGTTTGTATTCTTCTTCTTCTTCTTCTTCTTCTTCTTCTTCTTCTTCTTCTTTCTTCTTCTTCTTCTTCTTCTTCTTCTTCTTCTTCTTCTTCTTCTTCTTCTTCTTCTTCTTCTTCTTCTTCTTCTTCTTCTTCTTCTTCTTCTTCTTCTTCTCTCTTTCTTTCTTTTTTTTTTTTGCTGCTACTGCTGCCGTTCCTTCTGCTTTCTTTTCTGTGATAAAAATAAACAATA
>JAXCGZ010003864.1:25000-40000 GCA_037179515.1 Halocaridina rubra
TAACCTATCCGACAGCCTCCTTTCAACGCCCCTTCTCTGCCTGATCTCTTCATTTCTCACTCTATCTATTTTAGATACACCAATCAGTCTTCTCAAAGACCTCATCTCCAATACATTCAACTTGTTTTTTCATTCTCTCTTGCATTCCAAGTCTTTTCTCCATACAATGTTGTCTGCACAAAAACGCCTTTATATAATCTTCCTTTTGCATTCATTCCTAAATACCTATTTCTCATCACACTTTTCAACCCATCTACACATTTACTCACTTCTTTCACTCTATGATTTACCTTCGTATCCACTCGTCCATTTCTCGATATGCGCGACTCCAGATACTTAAAACTTTCAACTTCTTCAAGCAACTTCCCATGCACTCCTACATTCAGTCTACTAACGATAACACATTTTTTTTTATTCATATAACTGTACATGGGGACGTGCACATGGGCACTCCCAGTGATATTGCAGTTGATAAACATTACAATCTATTTGGTTATGTATAAATAAAATATTAATAGAATCTGCAATAATTTTAAAATATCATAGCAAGTAATTAATAATAAAGTATAGTGTAATAATTGATTGATGGCAAAGTAGCACTCTCCGATTATTAATTAAGAGTAATATTATTATGGCTTACATGCATTAATAGCAGATGAGCACTCTGCATTTATTAATTAAGAGTAATATTTGTAACAATATTTTCCAATAGCCCTTGTTGAGTGCTATCATCTAAGTTAAATTTCCACTTTTCCACAGCACCACTGCAGATAATTTGAAGCAGATATAGAATAACAATTTTCAGGTTAGAGTAATAAGTAGGTACATATACATATACATTCATGCAAATGTACCCATATACATACATACTCACATACATACATATACATACATATATATATATATATATATATATATATATATATATATATATATATATATATATATATATATATATATATATATATATATATACATATACACATACATACACACACATATATACTCATATGCAAGCATATACTCATATATACATGATTATTTAGATGAACAATAGAAATGCCACTGGGGCTTCATAGTCATACATATCAAGGGGAGAGAGAGAGAGAGAGAGAGAGAGAGAGAGAGAGAGAGAGAGAGAACCAGAGTGAGAGTTTGTGGTATTCAAATAAGCAAAAGGAGTTATTAGTCCTTTCCACCGATAAAGATGCAAACATACAAACTAACAAACAAACATTTATTTCCATTTTTATACAATGGTTATTCTTTTAAAAGTAAAGTAACTTATATGTAGACATGTAACTGAACTAGTATGTAAGAGGGTAATACATACAGTTAGATTAAATGTAGCTTTCATAGAAAATAATAATGATGTCATAAAAATGTTAACAATAATGTTAATAATAAAGTAGTAATAATAACACTAGATGCAGTATCGTTATTATCGGCATCATTACCATATTTGTTTTCTTTTCAATGAGAATAATTAGTTCTTAACTTAGAGAACAGAGAAGTCGGTATCAGTTTACATATAGAGAAGTTAGTGTTAAGGGAAATTGCATTAAATCATTAATTTTACTTTATGTGTGAGCAGCAACTATTTGTCCAAAAGAAAACTATATAGTTTGCCTTTGAAAGCTGTGAAGGAGGATGCATTTTTAAGATGCTCTGGAATATTGTTCCAGAGTGTTGGCCCTTTAATAGTGATCATCTTTGAACCTGCTTCTGTGTTTGTTCTGTGAATAAAGAGCTCACTGCTCTGTCTTGTGTTGGTTCCCCTTATATCCCTGACTGTTTTTAAATCAAATAGCCAGCTAGGTTAATGATGGTCCAAAATTTTGTATACAAAAACATAAATAGCATAAGCGACCTTGTTTTCTGCCCGCAGCCACCCAATTTTATTGAGAGTTGATGTGATGTGGTCATATTTTCTTATTCCTCCCAGGGCAACTCGAGCTGCAAAATTAATAATCTTCTGTATTCTGTTTATCTGAGTCTTAGTGGTAGTTCCCCAAACAGTTGTGCAGTAATTAATGTGACTTAGGGCTAGAGATTCAACAACAGTTATTCGAGTGGTATTCTCAAAATTGTCTTTTATACGTGATAAGTACATTAATGTTCCTGTAACCTTTTTGCATACTTTATCTATGTGGGAATCAAATAACATGTAGTTATCAAAGTGAATTCCTAGGTTTTTGACTGTTTTGCTAGGTGTAATAATATTGTCGCAAAAATTAATTGTTGTGTTTTCTGGAATTTGTGCTATATGGAGCCTTGAACCAATAAACATGCGTTGTGTTTTACTTTCGTTAATTAACAGCCCAATTTCTTGAAAATAGGTTTTGATTGTTGACAGAGTGTTTTCTGCTCTTAAGGTTAGCTCTGGGAGTAGTTGAGTGTCATCTGCATATTGTACGACTAGACAGTCAGAAATGAAAGAAGATAGATCATTTACGTATATGGAGAAGAGAATAGGACCAAGTACTGATCCCTGTGGAACACCAAATGATAAATTTTTTGGCATAGAGATAATGTTGTTAAGCGTATAGACTGTTTGCGATTAGTAAGATACTCTCTAAACCAGTTTGGATTAATATTGTCATCTGATGGTAACACAACAAGGGAAAGTGCATGTAATTAATTGCATAGATGTACACATATAAACCTAAACATACATGCATACACACATGAACACAACACCATCTAATGGAAGAGAAATTTGGAAGGAAAAGAAAAGGAAAGACTGAAAGCCCTTCCCCTTTTCTACCCTTCAAATTATGTACATGAGAGAGAATTACGTCAGCTTAATCCATTATTACTATTATTATTATTATTGCTATTATTAGCATGATGATGATGATTATTATTATTATTATTATTATTATTATTATTATTATTATTATTATTATTATTATTATTATTATTATTATTATTATTATTATCATTATTATTATTATTATTATTATTATTATTATTATTATTATTATTATTATTATTATTATTATTATTATTATTATTATTATTATTATTATTATTAAAATTACCAATATCACCTACATCATCATTACTACAGCTTTTGTATGTAGATAGAGTTACGAATCAAAAGTAGTAATTATTGATACATATAGACATACATATACATATATATACATGTATATATGTACACACATATAAATATATATATGAGCTCCTGAGGGAGGGGGCTAGAATACTTCCTCCATGTTCCCCTGCGTAGACTTAGTGGGGAGGAGCGAAGGGAATGAGAGACCCCCTCTCTATACTTTCTCTTCCCAGAAAGTCAGTACATTTTTCCTTTACTCATCCACTCACCTCATAAGGGTAAAAGTGGCTTATGTATATAAATAGACATGTGAGAGTGAGAGAGAGAGAGAGAGAGAGAGAGAGAGAGAGAGAGAGAGAGAGAGAGAGAGAGAGAGAGAGAGAGAGAGAGAGAGAGAGAGAGAGAGAAGGTATTCCCTCCACCATTCCCCCATTTTTTTCTCTTTCCTTTCTTTTTTCCCCCGGATAGAAAAGGTCATTTAAATATGTTTAGATAGGGTAAAAAAATTACATGTTCAATGTTGGGTATACGCTAAGTATAGGATATATGTTCTCTGGGTCGCAAAGGAGCACACAAAGTTCAAAGTAGCTTAAACCAAGAGGTTTGACGTCCTTAAGCTTTGTGCAATCTGTAATGTAGTGTACTAAATTGTTGCCCTCTTCACACTCACATAAATGCCATTTTGAGTGTTCTGGGTGCTCTCTACCAGTTTTCTCGCAATTCACCTCCCATATATTTCTATAACCAAGTCTTATGCGGGCAGCAACTCTATCACATTCACCTGTAAGCATTTTACCCATGCTGTATTTGTGTCTCAGCCTTCTGAAGCTTTCCTAATGTTGGATCGAAAACTTAACTTGGAGTTTAAATTTTGCGCAGTTAAGAAGAGCCTCTTGAATTTCAGTCATGTGAGTTTTGTAGGAGCTTTTCAGTGATCTCAGTGACAGAAGCGCACTTTGTGAGTCACAGAATATGATAGCATTTTTCCTAGCACTGAGAACATGTTCAATAGCAAGTTTTAGTCCAACAGTTTCACACTCGGTGATTGATGACCACTTTGGCATACTCAATGCTTTGTCAAATATTTGCCGCCCTTCAAAATTTTCATAAACTATGATGCTGCACCCAGACCCTCCTGTACTGCTTGTGTGAGACCCATCAGTGTAAATGCAGAGTGTTTCATTGCTATTTGGGGAACTAGTTCCAATAAAGACTTCAATTTCATCTAATCATTGATGTTTTTTTAATAATTGGGACGATATTCGGACCAGATGATAATATTGGAAAGAGAATTTCTGGCCCAATCTTCTTGCAAGGATTTATTAATCGTGCAGGACCACTCTCAGTAAATAGTGTTACATTAGGTTTCTTTGTCTCATTGATTATAAGCTTAAATATCTTAGGGTGAATTTGTCTTTCATACTGTATGTTACCTTTTATTAGTGATTTAATGATTGTTGGCACTGACTGCGGCCCTTGCAAATGACCAGCATTACATGGATGAGGCTGAGCTGATTTCGTTAATTTAACACCAAATATCACCGCTGACTGTTTGATATGTTCTATCAAAGGTGAGAGGTTTAATTTATGTTGCATATTAATAATTCTGGTGTTCATAGGGCAGCCAAGAATAATCATCATAGCTTTGTTTTGATTTTTTCTAGGGGTTTTAAGATAGAGGTAGTCATAATACTGAGCTGCAGGGTGTGATAGTCGACTAATGACCTGACATATGCGAGATAGAAAGTTCGGCATATGTTAATACCAACACCAGATACCCTATTGGCAAGAAGTTTTAACGGTCTGAGTCTCTGTTGCAGTCTTTCACACAAATCTATGACATACTCTGTGTGAGGGGGAGAAGGAACTGGTATTCCCAAATATTTGTGATTTTCGCACACCTTAACCATTTGATTGCTTAATACAAGGTGAGGCTCTTGCGAGATACTGGAAAAGTACTTTGTTTTTGGAGTTGAAATGACAAGACCAATGTCTCTTGATATTTGAGAAAATTCATTAAGTATTATTTGCATATCATTGACAGAAGGTGCCCTTATACAAATGTCGTCTGCATAGCATATGATGGTGCATTCATCACTTGGTAGTCCGAGAGACTTGAAAAGCTTATCCCTTAAGATGTTAAAGAGAAGGGGAGACAGAACTCCTCCCTGAGGAGTTCCCAGTGTAAATTCCTTTTCACTGGAAGTAAGATAGCCTTTATAGTACATTTTAGAGGTTCGACTACTTAGGTAGCATCTAATTAGTTGCAGTAGTTTACCTTTGACCCCTAAAGTTGCTAAATGATCCAAAATAACGGTTCTATTTGCAATATCAAATGCATTTTGCAAATCTAGAAGAAACAGTGACTTCAGAGCAGTGCTCAGCATTCATAAATTCTACAAAACACTCTTTGGTACTTTTTCCTTTCCTAAATCCATACATATTATTTGATAATTTCCCTCGAGAGTGAAATCAAGTCTGTTAAGAATGACTCTCTCAAAGGCTTTGCGGAAGCAGGTTGTCAGAGAGATAGGTCTTAATTTTGTACTTTCTTTTCTTGGAATTGGAATATAATGCTCTGTTTCCATTGTTCTGAAGTGTACCCTGATTATATGCTGAATAAAAACTGATTGGATTAATACCATTACAAATATCATCATTGAGATCTCGGATTACTTGGTACGTAATGCCATCCTCACCCGGCGAGGTGCTCTTCCCAGGGGAGAGAGCAAAATCCAACTTATTTTGAGTTATGTAATCAATGAATCTGTCCTCTCCCATTGTTCTTGTACAAGATAATTCCATGGTCATAATTCTTTCAAAGTCAAGATTTCTTAATCGTTGTTGAATATCGCAAGGAAGGTTTTCAAAGGAAGATGTCTTAGAGTACTGTAAGAGAAGTTCTTCAGCTAGAGTTTGGGAATCATTTGTTTGTGACACACTGGTGTTTTTCTGCCTACCAGAGCATTAATTGACTGCCAGATTTTAGAACTACTAGTATGAGCATTGATAGATTGTAGGAAGTTTTAAAAGTGCTTAATTCGAACATCACTTTTAAGCTCACGGTACTCTCGTAGCTTAAGTAGCAGATTTTCAAGAGTAGCAATTGATTCAATTTCCACAAGCTTCCATCCACACCCACTACATTCGAACCTCTGTCTAATACTCTTCCTATATCGCCAACCTTGGCGATATAACACAACCTGCACATAACCCTACATTCACCTCAAGCCAATCATTCATACCATTCCCGACTCACACACATGCTCTACTATTCATGTAAAAACTCTTCACCGCATTCAACAAACTTCCATTTATTCCATACAGTCGCAACACACTCCACAACACCTCTCTATCAACCCTTTCATATGCTTTCTCTAAATCCACAAAGACCCAAAAAGTCTCCCTACCTTTCTCTAAGAATTTCTCAAACCCCTGATACATTAACGACTATATGAATGTCTGTTTTCATATGTTTTCATGTATGTACATGATAATCGTTGAGTGCAAGTATGTATGTATCAATGTGTGTATGAGTGTACGTGTGTATAAGTATCCGTGCGCATGAATGTACGTATTCATAATTTCTTTGGATTCTAATTAAAACCATTACTTTGAATTATATATATATATATATATATATATATATATATATATATATATATATATATATATATATATATATATATATATATATATATATATATATATATATATCGATTTTACGTCACGGACTCCCTTTTCAACCAAGGGCTAGGACGGTTACCTTCTTGCAAAGGACTTGTTTTGGCAGATGTAATCGTTATTTTTGTGTGTCTAGCTAACTAACAATATGGTATCCTAGGTTAACACTGCTTAAGAAATCGGGCCAATGTCTTTTTCATAATGGCCACCTTTATATATCCATTTTATATTGGACATTTTTCGTTAGAGGTATTGATGTTAATATCCTTTTCATTCTAGCCACTTTGTATATCGGCTTCAGCGTTAGTATCTCTTTCGTAAAGCTCATTTTTGCATCGGTTTTAGTGTTAAAATCGTTAATGAGCTCTATAGAAACCTCACCTATCGTCCTTCAAGATAATTAATGATGGAGGAATGATGATTTTTGTTCGATAGTAATAGAACATAACTCATTTAACAAATAATACTTTATTTTACATTTTCTTAAGAATTCATAAATAAAATAAATTAAGAATCTTGTAAATAGGAATAATCCCAGACCACTTTATGAAGAATCACTATTGGAAAATAGTTCCTTGACTTCCACGTTGTCAAAAACTAACCCCTTGACCTGCAATTTATCACGGTAAATAAGATTACCCATATACCCTTGTTAAACTGGTTTACCCTGAACCTTAAGGAAAGTTTTATAGCAGAGAATCAAAATGGGAAAAGTGCCCATTAATTTACACCTTTTTCAAGGTAAAATACCCCTCATTAAAACCATTTAAAGCTGCCTAAATATTTGCTGAGTAAAAGTTAATAGTAATAAATCAAATGTGAAATTGGCCCCAAGAATGCTCATTCACAAGGTATATTATCCCTCCTTAGACGCTATTAAAGCTGGTTGACCCTATATGCCAACAAAAATTTGACAATAGCATATTATAATTAGAGAGGGACTCATTGTCATGAGAATCAGCCGGTCATGTACTTATGTGTATCTTGTTTACAAAGTGCTGAGGAAAATTTAGCAGCTCACGCTTCATATAAGAAAAAGATGCTCCAAATGTTTTTTGGTCAAGGTAAAGATGACAAGCTATATATCCTTGTATACTTGCATACTTGATGGGGATATTTTAACTGCAGACACTTAAAATGAGTATATGACACTTCTTCAAAGACACTTTGTCTATCCAAATTTCCCCTCCTTGAACCACTGTAAAGCTGGATATGCCAAGGAAATTACACCTTATGAAGGTAAATACGTCTTCCTTATACCTTATTAAGGTATATAACTATATCCTAAGGTACATTAATAGTATAAAAAAATCAAAATTAGAGATTGGCCTATTGAATTAGGCCCGATTTCTTAAATAGTGTAAACCTAGGATACCATGTTGTTAGTTAGCTAGACACACATAAATGGATTTCATAAACGCATCTGACGCAGTTCTGTGTATGGCTAGCATCCCACATGGGATTCTAGGCATACACAGAACCGCGTCAGATGCGTTTATGAAATAATTTTGTGAGTGTTCAGCTAACATTATGGCATCCTAGGTTTACACTGTTTAAGAAATCGGGCCTTAAACTTCTCAAGGTAATCTTGTCTTCTTTATACCTCTCCAAAGCTGGATAAGTATATATCATAGTTTAACATTAAAAAAACTTTTTAAAGAAATATATTAATCAGTAAAACTATCAAGAAAATACTGGAATTTGATTATGTAACTAGTAAATCTTAGGATTCAGTCATCTCTACAGATTTCAAAATAAATAAATAAATATATGGATTAATATAGCTATCAAAAATTAAATTTCTATTGAAAAGTTTGAGAGGCAAATTCAAGTCCATTCCCTGCTCAAAATGTCCACCACCTGAACCAGTCTTGAACCCTAATCACATTGACAACGCGTTGACGGGCATATAGCCGGGTAGTTGTTACAATTGATCGTACACCATTTATTTGCGCCTGGCAGCGCCGTCCAATCCCCAGTCCCTTTACAGTGGAGAGGGACTTTTTCAACCAATCCTTTGTTTAGATTTGATGGCACAACTTTCTTCTCCTCAATTTCTCGTCCAAAAACTTCTAGAAACTCAGATCTTGTATTTCTGGAACGAATGAGTGTTCTATTTCTCAAATGGTTGTAGATAAAAGTGCTTCCGTATGTAGTGTTCATTATAGATTTATTTCTTATCAGTTTATTTATTTACTTTTTGAGTTTCTAATTATACATAGTGTATAATTATTCAATACTGATGGCCTAATAATGATAACGATAACAACAACAATAATAATAATAACAATAACAACAACAATAATAATAATAATAATAACAACAACAACAATAATAATAATAATAATAATAATAATAATAATAATAATAATAATAATAATAATAATAATAATAATAAACTCTTACTTGGTCGAAGAGATGGTAATGTCAGCACAGGCTCGAAATTCTTCCTGTGGGCCACACCCTAAGGCCCCGCTGCCATCCGGGCAAAGTCCCCAGTTGTTACCGGTGACGTATCGCCACTGTAAATGATAAGATAATAATTATCTAAAACTTTTATTTACTAATATAGATATAAGTATACTAAGGTTGAATCCTAATTTCGACTGACGGTCTATCTTGATTTCGACTTTAAATCTGAGACTCTTGAAAGTAATTATATTGAAATTATGAATTATGAACATTTATCCTGAAAACTTCTGGGGAAGGAGTAATTTATTTTTAACATGCAACAGAATCCTGTTTTGTTTTGTTTTTTATTTCAGGCACACCAGGAATTTATTTTCTATTAGAAGTGACCTCACACGTTCATTGCTGTACTCGGTTAAATTGCTGAGTTGGTAAGATAGCACATGGAGAAACTTACTGTTACCAGCTTTGTATATACTCAATGACTGTGATAAAGAAATAACATAAAGACCTGCTAGGTTGGCAGGTGTTACCACATACAAAGTACTTTAACACAGAGTTTATATTTGAAGAACCATAAGGACTCAAATCCAGAACCTTTTCGTTGTAAGTTATGACTTGTTTCACTGGTCAGCAACACTTAACAGGATAAGAATGTCTAAATAACCGTGAGGCTTCAAATCCAGTACCGCTTGGTTGTGAGCCGTGCATGCATGCTCTTGGTTACATGGATTTGTTGTCTTGTTTAGGCGCAAGTCCATAGCTTACAGTGCTCAGGCCAGCTGCTTGTCTTACCTGCAGAACGCAATGCTGACACGTGAGACCTTGTGGAAGCTGGAGAAGCATTGTATGTAATCCAACTTCCCTAGAGATGTTGTGGATGTTCCCAGACCCATCAGCCAAGCTCAGGCGATACCTATTGCAAATTTTGAATATCAGTATCATTGTTTTAATAGTAATTATTCTTCATTATTATGTTTGACCTGTTTACATCGCTAATATAGTGTAGGTTACATTATTAGAGAGTATATATAAATAAAATAAAATACAAGAAGAGAAGAAGAAGAAGAGAAGAAGAAGAAGAAGAAGAAGAAGAAGAAGAAGAAGAAGAAGAAGAAGAAGAAGAAGAAGAAGAAGAAGAAGAAGAAGAAGAAGAAGAAGAGAAGAAGAAGAAGAGAAGAAGAAGAAGAAGAAGAAGAAGAAGAAGAAGAAGAAGAAGAAGAAGAAGAAGAAGAAGAAGAAGAAGACTCAAGACCCATATGCTTACATATCGAGACATTCCTGATCGGCTTCTATTTGAGGATCTGGGCAAATCCTTGCCTCAAAGTTTCCTCGATGATTAGCTGTGATTTGTGCTGTGAGGTTAAGAACCTGACCCTCGAAGTACTGCCTGACTATTGTCCCTGTGGCATAGATTCCTCCCACTTCATGATCACGTGGTACTTGGTCCCAGGGATCACCGCATATACCACATTTGCCGTCTTGGGTTTGGTATTGATGCTGTTGAAGATATGAAATGAGGGACAGTTAATTTTGAACTTACATTATTTCTTAGTTATTCACTATAAATTTATAATGTGGCCATGGCTTTGGAATTTTTCAAGATTTTATACTCCATGTTTTTATTTCAGAAAGCTCTCCATTCTTATATATATATATATATATATATATATATATATATATATATATATATATATATATATATATATATATATATATATATATATATATATATATAGATAGATAGATAGATAGATAGATAGATAGATAGATAGATAGATAGATATAGATAAAGATGTACATAGTATTTACAAAATGTGAGCTATAGCTGCTCCTTTAGTTTTTATCAGACTGCCCTTTTAACAGACTTCTTCCGTTATTTGATTTGTATCAAGATTTGACAGCCCATTTTTATTATTGACAATGTTCTCCATACTGTTGTGTATTAGAATAAATTAAATCGTTACTAACTACAAATACTCAAGATTTTGTAATATGGTGAGGAACTTTGCTCTCTTCTGATAACAAATATTCATAGGAATGTATTGATTGACAATGCTCTTTCCAGAGATCTGTTTTAAAACAGATATACTAAGAACAGGAGTGCCTTAAAGGAACGTTTTTCTCGGTGCGATTATCGCTCAGCGATGATCATTTATGGCTCAGCGATGATCGTCAAACGATTGTGCACTAATTCTTTGTTTTAGAATGGGGCTTTTTTGCTTCGAGCGACTGCCACAGCAGTCGCTCGAAGCAAAACAGCCCCATTCAAAAACAAAGAATTAGTGCTCTAAACAATCGTTTGACTATCATCGTTGAGTCATAAGCGATCATCGTTGAGAGATAATCGCATCGAGAAAAACGTTTCTAAAGAACTCACACTGAAACCTCCGCAGAATCCTTCATTGTCGTTGTAATCTGGAGGTGTGTTGAAGCCGTATCTCCAAGCAGATGCTCTTGAAGGGGGTTCGACCAAACGTCCATGGCCGTGGCAGCCAATTATAACCTTTATATACAGGGGAAAAAAAACGATGTTCATATTTCCAATAAGTTGTCTTTGGCTATTGGAGGAGCTACCCTAGCTATTTCATGACCTACATATACGATATTTATTTAGATGTAAGTAAACTTAATTTGACCTTTGCGTATGTTAAAGAAAGGTCATGGCTTGAGGGATGGGAGCAAAACCTCTAAAAAAAAGAAAAAGTAGAAGTGGCATTTTTTTTGCTTACAAAAAAAAACAAGAATAAGTTGATTTAAAAACAGGAATGCTTTTTATTTTTTTTTATTTTTTTTTTAACGCACAAAATTTCTTCATATCCTACTGAACTAAATAAGGTGGCTACAACTCTAGCAAAGCATTAGGTTGGCAAGATTTTGGCATACCCTTTTCAAGTTTCAACTCGTCTCCCAGCAGGTGTTTTCTGGCTAGGAAGGAATTTCTGAGAGGGAGGCATATCAGGAAAAATATAATGCTAATTAAGCATATCAAGTAGTAGTAATAATAATAATAATAATAATAATAATAATAATAATAATAATAATAATAATAATAATAATAATAATAATAATAATAATAATAATAATAATAATAATAATAATAGCAATAATAATAATAGTAATAATAATAATAATAATAATAATAATAATAATAATAATAATAATAATAATAATAATAATAATAATAATAATAATAATAATAATAATAATAATAATAATAGTAATAATAATAATAATAATAATAATAATAATAATAATAATAATAATAATAATAATAATAATAATAATAATAATAATAATAATAATAATAATAATAATGCTTACCGCTACCCAAACGATCACAAGGCTTGTAGTTGTTGCCATGCTATACATAGATAACCACGAAATGGTAATTGAAATATATATCGGTACTTAAGAGAACAAATCAATTCTAGAAGACTTTATATATTTTTTTCTCGTGTCTAGCTTTTGTATGGTATAGATATTTAAAGTCTTCTGTGTGTTTGTAGTGTGATCTAATTCTTTTCCTTTGAATGTTTGTAAACACACTGATACATCCTCTTGCAATGATTCTGTGTTTTATACTCATCAGAAATAATGCCGTGACGTCACTGAGTCTGGCACAAATGACGTCATGCAGTGGAGAATCGACCATGTCGAAATCGTGATTTTTATGTCTGTTTCAAAGTATGAGCTGCTCATCATCTGCTTATAACAAGGTAAGTGTATTGTAAACGTATTTGCATCACGCATTATTATTTACTTAATCGAAAAACCGTGCTTTATTATGTATTTTATAAAGTTTACAACGGGGTCACAATAAACATCTGCCCACGCCTGCCCATTGATTTGTAAATATTGTTATCGCTAGTTATCATTTGTTATTAATTACTCATACTGATAACAGCTGCCCACAACATTTGTTATTCATCACAAAACATTGTATGCGAAGAAAGTCATTTTGCAATCGCTAAAAGAAAAAAAAACAGATAAATACAAATATTCGTAAATTATATATATATATATATATATATATATATATATATATATATATATATATATATATATATATATATATGTATATATATATATATATATATATATATATATATATATATATATATATATATATATATATATATATATATTTATATATATGAATCATTTTTGTTTACCCCGACCGGGACTCGAACCTAGGACTTATGATTACTAAGTCAAGGCGCTATCACTACACCACAAAAGGTTAAAAGGAATCCAACCTTATAGCTTATATCTGCTATACTTAGGAATGAACGCATTCTAACTGAATGCCACTATGTTCATATTACAGATTCCCCAACCTCACTCGTGGCTTCATTTTAGCATTTAATTCAATTCCCAATGTCATTCGGGCCATGAAATAACCAGATAAGCACATTATATATGTGAAAACATGAATCATTTTTTACCCCGACCGGGACTCGAACCTAGGACTTATGATTACTAAGTCAAGGCGCTACCACTACACCACAGAAGGTTAATAGGAATCCAACCTTATAGCGTATATCTGCTATACTTAGGAATGAACGCATTCTAAGTGAATGCCACTATGTTCATATTACAGATTCCCCAACCTCACTCATAGCTTCATTTTAGCATTTAATTCAATTCCCAATGTCATTCGGGCCATGAAATAACCAGATAAGCACATTACATATGTGAAAACATGAATCATATTTTACCCCGACCGGGACTCGAACCTAGGACTTATGATTACTAAGTCAAGGCGCTACCACTACACCACAGAAGGTTAAAAGGAATCCAACCTTATAGCTTATATCTGCTATACTTAGGAATGAACGCATTCTAACTGAATGCCACTATGTTCGAGTCCCGGTCGGGGTGAAAAATTATTCATGTTTCCACATATGTAATGTGCTTATATGGTTATTTCATGGCCCGAATGACATTGGGAATTGAATTAAATGCTAAAATGAAGCCACGAGTGAGGTTGGGGAATCTGTAATATGAACATAGTGGCATTCACTTAGAATGCGTTCATTCCTAAGTATAGCAGATATAAGCTATAAGGCTGGATTCCTTTTAACCTTCTGTGGTGTAGCGGTAGCGCCTTGACTTAGTAATCATAAGTGCTAGTTTCGAGTCCCGGTCGGGGTAAAAAGTTATTCATGTTTTCACATATGTAATGTGCTTATATGGTTATTTCATGGCCCGAATGACATTGGGAATTGAATTAAATGCTAAAATGAAGCCACGAGTGAGGTTGGGGAATCTGTAATATGAGCATAGTGGCATTCACTTAGAATGCGTTCATTCCTAAGTATAGCAGATATAAGCTATAAGGTTTGGATTCCTTTTAACCTTCTGTGGTGTAGTGGTAGCGCCTTGACTTAGTAATCATAAGTCCTAGGTTCGAGTCCCGGTCGGGGTAAAAAATGATTCATGTTTTCACATATGTAATGTGCTTATCTGGTTATTTCATGGCCCGAATGACATTGGGAATTGAATTAAATGCTAAAATTAAGCCACGAGTGAGGTTGGGGAATCTGTAATATGAACATAGTGGCATTCACTTAGAATGCGTTCATTCCTAAGTATAGCAGATATAAGCTATAAGGTTGGATTCCTTTTAACCTTTTGTGGTGTAGTGGTAGCGCCTTGACTTAGTAATCATAAGTCCTAGGTTCGAGTCCCGGTCGGGGTAAAAAATGATTTATGTTTCACATATGTAATGTGCTTATCTGGTTATATATATATATATATATATATATATATATATATATATATATATATATATATATATATATATGGTAGGAAAAGCCCATTAAATATAACAGCTAAAATTA
>JAXCGZ010003864.1:50000-57500 GCA_037179515.1 Halocaridina rubra
TAATTAAAATAATAATAGTAATAATAATAATAATAATAATAATAATAATAATAATAATAATAATAATAATAATAATAATAATAATAATAATAATAATAATAATAATCAGATCGTCTGAAATAAAAAGAAAATATAATAGTTTCAATCCAGTCTGCTAACAGTACTTCCATTACTACAAATTGCCGTAGAGCAAAGTCCACCTCCATTAAAGAAACCTCTGCTTTCATCCTCTGCCGCCTCCTCCTCCCCCTCCTCCTCCTCCGCCAACACCATGCCCTCTCCCCTACTTCTCCTCCTCCTGTTCCTTCCTCTCACCCTGACCCTTGCAAGGAGGATTTACCTCTGACGTCACTATCAGATCGAATGCCATTATGGGGGTTCATGGATGTGTGTGAGAGAGAGAGAGAGAGAGAGAGAGAGAGAGAGAGAGAGAGAGAGAGAGAGAGAGAGAGAGAGAGAGAGAGAGAGAGAGAGAGAGAGAGAGAGAGAGAGAGGAATGGCACTTATTCATTAAATCCAGTTATTATAGCAGCTCCTCCCACTACAGATCGTGTCTATTCTTACCTGAGACTATTAACAGAACTCCGTATGAGAAAACAATGCAGTTTTGTCAAACTATTTTTGACTAAGTATTATCTAGGACATCATAACGAATAGAACATTCCTAAATATATTTCATTGCTTAGTATGTATGTGGGTGTTTATGTGTGTATGAATTTATACACTTTCCCTTTTTCTTTCACTAAGACATTATTCACTATCTTCTTCTTTCTTCTTCTTCTTTATCTTCTTCTTCTTCTTCTTCTTCTTCTTCTTATTATTATTATTATTATTATTATTATTATTATTATTATTATTATTATTATTATTATTATTATTATTATTATTATTATTATTATTATTATTATTATTATTATTATTATTATTATTATTATTATTTTTATTATTATTATTATTATTATTATTATTATTATTATTATTATTATTATTATTATTATTATTATTATTATTATTATTATTATTATCATTATTATTATAATTATTATTATGTGTGTGTGTGTGTTTGTGTGTGTGTGTGTGTGTGTTGTAAATTGGTAAAGAACAAAAATATATTTTCTGTCCTCATATTATATTATGACCAAAAGCTAAGTTTATGCGACTAAGAAACTTGAAATTACTAGCATTATTGATTTCCACTAAAACAGCTAGACGGTACAAATAGAGTATGAACGCTTACATACCCTACAAACAGACAAAACACACACACACACATGCACTTAGGGATTCCGATAAGGTAAGAGATTTGGAGGTCAGTGTATTGACAGTTCTGTCTCGAGAAATGTATATAAATGAAATTATGGTAAAGGCAACACGTGTTTTCTTAAGGAAACTTAAGAATGAACTTCAAACATATGTGCAAAGAAAATCTAGGAAATTTGTATATGTGAGACATCTTTGCGACCTAAGCTTGAATATGAAGCACCCTCTTTGTATCTTCCTTTGAAAAAAGATATACTCTAGCAGGGCGAACAAAAGCTCAGAGATGTACTACAATGCTGGTGCATCACTAATAGGAAAAGGTTGAAAGAGTTAGATATATCACTACATGATACCAGCAGAATAGGGTGGAGATTCTAAACGATTTTAAATCCCCTTTGAATTTTGACAAAGTTGATAGGAAACGATACTTAGAAAAATGTAGGGGAGTCGCAGCATAAAGATCACACTTTGAAACTTTGTAAAAATGCAGAATCTTTTTATCAGCAGGTTTAGCCTATGTTTATTTAGGGTCGCTGTATTTCATTAGACTCTTGGAGACTATTATTGGGTTTTGGTCACAGATACATAAGGATCTCATTCCGAATTGATCCTGGCTTGGGCCAAGCACCGTCCTGAGTTGCCTTGCTTCCCTACTCTGCATTATGTAAAACTATTATATTTTTGTTGTGAGAAGAGGTTACAGCTGGTAATCGCTTATGGAGGATACTGCCAGTGCTAAAAGCATTCATAGATTTAAGGAATGATATGATAGGTAAAACTGAATCAGAAAACCGACCAAGGAGACTGGGAGGAACTAACTTTGCTTTCGCCAATAAATTGAAAAAAGTAACTTCCCATATGTAAAAATGAAAAATACAAAGGCTAGTGCAAAGAGGGTACGTACATATACATACGCATAAACATATGCCAATAATACCCAGATTTAAAAACATTTATACGTATGATTGTGTACACACATACTCATATATATATATATATATATATATATATATATATATATATATATATATATATATATATATATATATATATATATATATATATATATATATATAATATATATATATATATATATATATATATATATATATATATATATATATATATATATATATATATATATATATATATATTAAAAAGCTTATTTTTGTTGTTTTTTTTATTTATTTTCCAGATTATATTATTCATGAAATTCGTCTCTATATTCCCTGTTTTGCACCAATATTAGAGAGTATTTTAAATATGTCTAATTATTATACAAACAATCTTGTTTTCATCTTATGATTTTATAAAAATAATATCTTATGTAATATTAATTATAAAAAGAAATTTTCTTTGTACATCATACTGAAAATTTTACTATTATCTTTTGTTTGATTATTTCACTTGCTAAATTATGTATTTATTTCATCAACTTATGAAAACTAATCAAATGTATGTTATCTTGCTCCACTCTAAATATACATCAGATTTTTATCTCATCTAACATAAGAAAAAAGACTAGTAAGGGAAGGGTGCAAAATCTCCTTTTGATCCATAAAAAATACCTATAACTTCTCGTGTTTTATATTTAAAGATATCTTTCTAATTTTATTATATTAACAAATGTTATTTTCTTCCTTGTTATGTGTTCCAAAGCATAATGTTTTATTAAATCAAATTGTTGCAAAAAATAAAAATAAAAAAATATATATATATACATATATATAGATATATATATATATATATATATATATATATATATATATATATATATATATATATATATATATATATATATATTTATTTATTTATCCTTTATGCATATTATAGTTGGAGAAGGGTATTTTGACCACCTTAGAAATAGGATTTCTAACCATTATCTTTTTATCAACAGTGAAGGTTGACCTTCGAAAGCTCATTGACCAAAGCAGAGGGGAATTCATGTTAAGAGGTCATATCCTATGAAAAGACTTGTAACTCTATGGGAGAAGGTCTATCTATACACTCTTTGTTTGAGATATCCGATGCATAGTGTCTTGAAACCTTTTATGAAAAACATTTCTCAAAAAAAAAAATAAATAAATAAAATAAATATATATATATATATATATATATATATATATATATATATATATATATATATATATATATATATATATATATATATACTCACACACACACGCATTATGAAAATGAATTCATTCTGACGAATATAAAGCCATATATATATATATATATATATATATATATATATATATATATATATATATATATATATATATATATATATATATATATATATATATATATATATGAATAATTTTTTTACCCCGACCGAGACTCGAATCTAGGACTTATGATTACTAAGTCAAGGCGCTACCACTACACCACAGAAGGTTAAAAGGAATCCAACCTTATAGCTTATATCTGCTATACTTGGGAATGAACGCATTCTAACTGAATGCCACTATGTTCATTTTACAGATTCCCCAACCTCACTCGTGGCTTCATTTTAGCATTTAATTCAATTCCCAATCTCATTCGGGCATGAAATATCAAATAAGCACATTACATATGTGAAAACATGAATAATTTTTTTACCCCGACCGGGACTCGAACCTAGGACTTATAATTACTAAGTCAAGGCGCTACCACTACACCACAGAAGGTTAAAAGGAATCCAACCTTATAGCTTATATCTGCTATACTTGGGAATGAACGCATTCTAACTGAATGCCACTATGTTCATTTTACAGATTCCCCAACCTCACTCGTGGCTTCATTTTAGCATTTAATTCAATTCCCAATCTCATTCGGGCATGAAATATCAAATAAGCACATTACATATGTGAAAACATGAATAATTTTTTTTACCCCGACCGGGACTCGAACCTAGGACTTATGATTACTAAGTCAAGGCGCTACCACTACACCACAGAAGGTTAAAAGGAATCCAACCTTATAGCTTATATCTGCTATACTTGGGAATGAACGCATTCTAACTGAATGCCACTATGTTCATTTTACAGATTTCCCAACCTCACTCGTGGCTTCATTTTAGCATTTAATTCAATTCCCAATCTCATTCGGGCATGAAATATCAAATAAGCACATTACATATGTGAAAACATGAATAATTTTTTTACCCCGACCGGGACTCGAACCTAGGACTTGTGATTACTAAGTCAAGGCGCTACCACTACACCACAGAAGGTTAAATGGAATCCAACTTTATAGCTTATATCTGCTATACTTGGGAATGAACGCATTCTAACTGAATGCCACTATGTTCAATTTACAGATTCCCCAACCTCACTCGTGGCTTCATTTTAGCATTTAATTCAATTCCCAATCTCATTCGGACATGAAATATCAAATAAGCACATTACATATGTGAAAACATGAATAATTTTTTTTTTACCCCGACCGGGACTCGAACCTAGGACTTATGATTACTGAGTCAAGGCGCTACCACTACACCACAGAAGGTTAAAAGGAATCCAACCTTATAGTTTATATCTGCTATACTTGGGAATGAACGCATTCTAACTGAATGCCACTATGTTCATTTTACAGATTCCCCAACCTCACTCGTGGCTTCATTTTAGCATTTAATTCAATTCCCAATCTCATTCGGGCATGAAATATCAAATAAGCACATTACATATGTGAAAACATGAATAATTTTTTTTTTTTTTTTACCCCGACCGGGACTCGAACCTAGGACTTATGATTACTGAGTCAAGGCGCTACCACTACACCACAGAAGGTTAAAAGGAATCCAACCTTATAGCTTATATCTGCTATACTTGGGAATGAACGCATTCTAACTGCATGCCACTATGTTCATTTTACAGATTCCCCAACCTCACTCGTGGCTTCATTTTAGCATTTAATTCAATTCCCAATCTCATTCGGGCATGAAATATCAAATAAGCACATTACATATGTGAAAACATGAATAATTTTTTTTTTACCCCGACCGGGACTCGAACCTAGGACTTATGATTACTAAGTCAAGGCGCTACCACTACACCACAGAAGGTTAAAAGTCCTAGGTTCGAGTCCCGGTCGGGGTAAAAAAATTATTCATGTTTTCACATATGTAATGTGCTTATTTGATATTGCATGCCCGAATGAGATTGGGAATTGAATTAAATGCTAAAATGAAGCCACGAGTGAGGTTGGGGAATCTGTAAAATGAACATAGTGGCATTCAGTTAGAATGCGTTCATTCCCAAGTATAGCAGATATAAGCTAAAAGGTTGGATTCCTTTTAACCTTCTGTGGTGTAGTGGTAGCGCCTTGACTTAGTAATCATAAGTCCTAGGTTCGAGTCCCGGTCGGGGTAAAAAAATTATTCATGTTTTCACATATGTAATGTGCTTATTTGATATTTCATGCCCGAATGAGATTGGGAATTGAATTAAATGCTAAAATGAAGCCACGAGTGAGGTTGGGGAATCTGTAAAATGAACATAGTGGCATTCAGTTAGAATGCGTTCATTCCCAAGTATAGCAGATATAAGCTATAAGGTTGGATTCCTTTTAACGTTCTGTGGTGTAGTGGTAGCGCCTTGACTTAGTAATCATAAGTCCTAGGTTCGAGTCCCGGTCGGGGTAAAAAAATTAATCATGTTTTCACATATGTAATGTGCTTATTTGATATTTCATGCCCGAATGAGATTGGGAATTGAATTAAATGCTAAAATGAAGCCACGAGTGAGGTTGGGGAATCTGTAAAATGAACATAGTGGCATTCAGTTAGAATGCGTTCATTCCCAAGTATAGCAGATATAAGCTATAAGGTTGGGTTCCTTTTAACCTTGTGTGGTGTAGTGGTAGCGCCTTGACTTAGTAATCATAAGTCCTAGGTTCGAGTCCCGGTCGGGGTAAAAAAATTATTCATGTTTTCACATATGTAATGTGCTTATTTGATATTTCATGCCCGAATGAGATTGGGAATTGAATTAAATGCTAAAATGAAGCCACGAGTGAGGTTGGGGAATCTGTAAAATGAACATAGTGGCATTCAGTTAGAATGCGTTCATTCCCAAGTATAGCAGATATAAGCTATAAGGTTGGATTCCTTTTAACCTTCTGTGGTGTAGTGGTAGCGCCTTGACTTAGTAATCATAAGTCCTAGGTTCGAGTCCCTGTCGGGGTAAAAAAAAAATTATTCATGTTTTCACATATGTAATGTGCTTATTTGATATTTCATGCCCGAATGAGATTGGGAATTGAATTAAATGCTAAAATGAAGCCACGAGTGAGGTTGGGGAATCTGTAAAATGAACATAGTGGCATTCAGCTAGAATGCGTTCATTCCCAAGTATAGCAGATATAAGCTCTAAGGTTGGATTCATTTTAACCTTCTGTGGTGTAGTGGTAGCGCCTTGACTTAGTAATCATAAGTCCTAGGTTCGAGTCCCGGTCGGGGTAAAAAAATTATTCATGTTTTCACATATGTAATGTGCTTATTTGATATTTCATGCCCGAATGAGATTGGGAATTGAATTAAATGCTAAAATGAAGCCACGAGTGAGGTTGGGGAATCTGTAAAATGAACATAGTGGCATTCAGTTAGAATGCGTTCATTCCCAAGTATAGCAGATATAAGCTATAAGGTTGGATTCCTTTTAACCTTCTGTGGTGTAGTGGTAGCGCCTTGACTTAGTAATCATAAGTCCTAGGTTCGAGTCCCGGTCGGGGTAAAAAAAAAAAAATTATTCATGTTTTCACATATGTAATGTGCTTATTTGATATATATATATATATATATATATATATATATATATATATATATATATATATATATATATATATATATAGCAAAGTTTATTTAACTGCCTGGCGATGGAGGTCTGTAGCTTTCGAAAACTTGTACACTATGTCTTGAAAAAACATTGCCAATAATTGATTATTTCGAAAAGATCTCTTAACTCTGTGAGAGAAACTCTCTCTCTCTTTCTCTCTCTACATTATCTTTAACGGAGATATTTGAGACATGGTGACTTGAGACTTGTGTAAAGTATGCATTCCTCTTCGAGGTCATATGCCCACATGCTAAGTATCCACAGATGCTTAACACACACACACACACACACAAATACATACACACTCTCACACGTGTGTATATATATATATATATATATATATATATATATATATATATATATATATATATATATATATATATATATATATATATATATATATATATATATATATATATAT